>JASDQU010244020.1:47196-62945 GCA_032191745.1 Picea mariana | reverse complement strand
AAAAAACAAGGTGCATGCTCAGTGGTGTCGGGTTAGGTAAATAATTATGGGCAGAGGCAGTGGGTACTGCATGTTACATGGTCAACATGTCACCCTCGTCAGCACTAGATGACAAGACTCCACAAAATGTATGGACTGGTAAAAGACCTTCTCTCACACATCTGAAGGTATTTGGATGTGAGGCCTATGTTCATGTTCCGAAGGAAAACAAGAGTAAGCTAGATAAGAAGGTTGAAAAGTGTATCTTTATTAGGTATAAAGATGATCTTAAAGGTTATAAGCTTTGGAACCTAGAAACTAATAAGGTTGTATATAGCCGAGATGTGGTATTTAGAGAAATAAATGATGTTGTCAAATAAGATGTCCTACCAAGTAAGCAATAACCAGAGAAAATATGATTTAAAGGATGATGAATCATACTCTACAGAAGAATAGGAATCAGAAGATGAAGATCCACATACTTGTTGGGTATGTGTTATATTCTTTGCATGTGTGTGTGGGAGCGTCAAATTCTACAACTGCATCTGACGATCCCTCTAGTAGTGCCTATTGTGTCATGTGCATCAGGTGCTTTCCTAGGGGGTGGGGCAAGTATGCCCCCCTGGTTACACGCAACGTTTGGGGCAACGCCCTGAAATTTTATTTTGCCGATTTTGTTATTTTTAGCAAATTTTGTTATTTTTAGCGGTATTCTAAATTAATCTCAGAGTAAGAGATTAGGGTTTTGGTATCTACGGAATACCTAAAAACATTGTATATATTGTATGGTGAATGGTGAAATCTGAGATAATGAATTTAAGAAAGGTTTTCCCGATTGAGGGTTTCCAGTATAAAATCTTTGTGTACTCTGTGTATGAGCTATTGATTAAATTCTGTTTTGCTTAAGAATCTATATGCATTGCTTTACTTCATGTTCCGAAGGAAAACAAGAGTAAGCTAGATAAGAAGGTTGAAAAGTGTATTTTTATTAGGTATAAAGATGATCTTAAAGGTTATAAGCTTTGGAACCCAGAAACTAATAAGGTTGTATATAACTGAGATGTGGTATTTAGAGAAATAAATGATGTTGTCAAACAGGATGTCATACCAAGTAACGAAGAACCATAGAAAATATGATTTAAAGGATGATGAATCATACTCTACAGAAGAATAGGAATCAGAAGATGAAGATCCACATACTCCAGTATTGAGGAGAACGGTTCAGGAAAGAAGGAAACCAAAAAGGTATACTTTGTTTGATTTGTGTTCAAATTTTTCTTTGTCAATTACCGACGATGATCCTAGAACTTGTTGATCACTCAACACACCCTAAAAAGCTTATGTCAAATTTTTACTTTTTGGGTACCACTTCATCTTTGCATTGTCTGATTTGACTTCATTTTGAGAAATGTCTTGTCTTTTCTTATCATGACTCTCATCATATATTTAAGTTTGTTTGAACTTATGAAACCCCATGACTTAAAAGGCCCTAACACCTGAATAAAGAATCAACAACCAAAACGTTTCACCTGACACGCTCAAATTCAACATTGGAAGGAATTCAAAGAAGGAAAAGAACCACTCAGGAAACCTCAGTCACCGAGCGCCTATCTCCATCGGCATCGGCAAAAGGAAGTTTTTGTTTGTGTCAAAGTCTTGCATAAGGATATTACTGATAGTCGATTCCCCTTCGGCATCAGTAAAAGACTAGGGGAATAGACATTAACAAAGAAAGAAAAGATATTGTTGATACCTGACGCACTTATCGGAATTAGGGAAAACCTAAAAGGATCGCAATGAACGTTCTGGACACGCTAAAGAGTATCCCCGATCGCCAATCCCCAATGTGTTTTTGGTATCGAGACTTTTTCGAGGAAGCTAATCCGAAGAAAGCACTTGATAGGTTTATCGTCGATCGTCGACCCTGGATACATTTTCGGAACCGACAAACTAAGGTTTGTTTTAGAACGAATAACTTAAGAAAAGTCCCGACTCTAATTAATACACGTGAATTAGGTCACCGGTCTTCAACGCCACATGTCCTCGCCAGATTGGAGAACCGTACGATCTAGTTTTTCCCCAAGTCATTCTTGGTTCCCTAGGTCCGAGTCACACCTCTGAGTCAGCTTTGCCACGGCAGCATTATACAGTGAGATTCATCGGCATCAGAGCTTTTGCAGAAGGAAATCAACGAAAACGTTCATAGCACATCCCCGATCCCCGATTCACCCACTGAGAAAGCGACACAATGGGACATTTTAGCGTTAGATATGATCGTATTTTGAGCATTTAAGGGGCTAATTAATACCAAATCCCACATTAGTTGCTACCTTGTTCCCCAATCAAAACAATTGTTTAAAATCATCGATAGACCACATCACCCCCTGTGCCTTCTCCGTCAACCCACGATGAATTTAAGTTGCAGAGATTCAGCGACAGATTTGTTTAAATTTCACTCATCACCCAAATTGAATGGTTGATGCGATGCGGTAAGTTCTTCCCTGGTTTAAATTCTCTAGAGTCGTTGTAAAAGAAATCATTGCGCACAAGGAGATTCGGAGCATCCAAAGAAGCAAGACGAGTAATTCGAAGGCTGCAGAGATCCCGTGAGTATCAAAATAACCAGTTTTAGCAAGCTTTACAGGTATGTATCCAAGTCTGGGGATTTTACATGACTATAGTTCATATATTTTTTATCTGGTTTTTTTCTTTACACAGTCTCTAAAATTTTATTTTAAGTTGCAGGAACAATGCCAGCAAGAAATCCAACCACGAGACGATCATCGAGGGCACCGAAGCTGAAAGAACCAGAGGTAGACGAAGGCCCTTCTCCAGGGACCACAAAGAAATTAGAGTACACTCTGAGGCCGGAACCTGTCATCAAAACAACAATGAAGAAGGTTTTTATCCAGCCTCCGGTCTTTGGAGATACAGAGGCCAACACGGGGTCCAAGATGGCACTCCCACATTGGGGAGAACTCTTTAACAAGATCAGATAGGAAGAATACCTAGAATGTGTCCCACATAGTGATCCAGATGTGAGAGTGCTCGATGACGAAGTTTTCTCGAACATCTGACGGTCGTACCTACATATGGTGGCGAGCAGAACCCTTGTTTTTCCATGTATTGAACTCTTGAAGTGGCTCATCTGCCACATAGAAACACATAAATGTTTGATCAAAGATGAAAATGGTGGGTGCGTCGGAGTGTTCTTACCGGTGGAAGTTCATAAGTACTACAAGCTTAGAGATCCTGAGGAGCATCTAAACACATATTTTGTCATGAAGTTCTACAAGCGCCATGACACCAGCCAGGTGATGGCCTCATGGTGGAGGGAGGACAAGAAGTACACCAACCAGAGCACTGGTTGGTATGAGACGACCAATTTAAGGGAGCCATACATCTATTTGACAGCTCTCATCTGCCGATTATATGAAGAGAAGGATTGCTCCAGATTTTCAGAGGTGTGGATTCCCTTAGCTTTCACAATGGCGATCTCTGAGAGCGGTTTCAACTGGGGAGCGATAATTTCTAAACAACTGAGCATATGTATACAACAGGCTCAAACGCCGAAGGAAGGAGAGACACCAGTTTTCTACATGACTTCATATTTTCTTGATGTCATGTGCGCCAGAAACATCTTCGTCGGCATGAATCTGAGTTGGCCTATCACAGAGCTCCTGGTCCATGTCTATTTCAGCATTGTATGGGAGAACGGGTACAAAAGCTTTTACTCCCTCATCTGCGATGAATCCATCGCGCAAATTTATTTCATTCTTTTTAAGAAGGAATGCCCGAGACTATCGGCTGCGACCAAGAAAATGATTTCCAAAGTAGGCCACTGGTACTTAGACGAGCACGACACCTACATCAGGGTGTTTGGGCCCACCGGAGCACCACATCTCTTACTAGCTCATGTCCCGGACTGGCTTGTAGTAGGAGAAATCTGCTATCAAATGATATTGCAAGACTACAACGCCACCCTGGTCAAGGATAAGAAGCGGGCGTTCATTCCCTATGGTTTCCATGTAGGTTTTTACTTGGTTAAAGATATAGCTCAAGCCAAACAAGAAGGGTTAAGCCAGCTTGAGTTCATATTCCAGACAATAGGATTCTGCAAGCATGATCCAAAGGGCCTGGTCTTACAACATGCTTCATAAGTGTCGTCCTGCTGGTCGTACACCCATGACAAATTTGAAGATGAAGTCTTCACGAAAAATTCCCAGGACTGGGATGAGGTGGTGGCAAGGATGGTCGACCCAAAAATGACCAGGTTCAAGGCCATGAGCCTAGATGAACATGCGACGGCCATAGATAAGTAGGCTCAAGAGGCCCTCAGAGCCAGGGAAGAAATCAGAGCGGCAGAAGCAACAGAGGTTCCCCTGGTGGCTCTGGTGCAGGATAGAATATTTCTTATGACAAAAGATGCACGTGAAAGGGGATTGATGATGATAGAATAGGCGCAATGAGTAATTGATCAGCTGCAAGACGACCCAGACCTCATAGGAATGAGGAGGGCCTTTGCCAACAACCCAGATGAAAGCTGGGTAGGTCCAAGCGGCCCTGAGCTAATAGAAATTGATGAAATCGTCGGGTTAGATAACCCTAAAGTTACAATGCCACAGGTCGGATCATCGGGGGACGTTTCATCTCAGCCAGAGATAGTCAGAGAATCAAGGAGAGAAAGTGCACCAAACACCCTCTGTAGATTGATAAACATCTATGATGATGAGGAAAGTTCGAAGCTGTCCCTGGTGACTCTTGTGCGGATCACAGAGGAAAAGGAGCCCGAGAAGGCATCTTGTCCAACTCTCGACTCTCAAATTCAAGGCCTTCCACAGAATGACCAGGAGTTCGAAAGTGTCTTCGACACTGAGACACTCAATGTACTAGAAACCCAAATAGACTGTCTGACGGACAAGCCAAGGTCGGGCGAACAAAAAGAAGAAGCTCCACAACAGGAAATTGTTATCAAGTAAGTACCGAGCCGATTCTCGGTGCTTCAATTTCAACCGGTACTCAACCTCGCGAGGAGAAACAACCAGAGGCTGGACCCTCAGAACACACGAAAGAGGTTCAAGAACCCATTCTCGAATAGATATACATGATCAGAGGCCTAGGATATATGCTTACCTGGGGAGATCAGCAAATCCCCGAACCGGTGGATGAATTTGTTGACATACATGCCATATCCTATGACTAGAAAAGGAAATATGTCATGCAGAGAACCACCAAGAAGAGGAGAATTACTCTAGATCGTTTTATCCTCATCACCATAGAGGAAAAATTGATCAGCACAAAGCATTCCAAGACATCCAAACTTATCTGCGCAGGGATGGCAATCACAGATGCCACCCTGGACAGAGAAAAAAGGGATGAAGAGGAGTTGGTCACTGCTCTAAAGGAATTGGAACATCTACGCCACTTGGCGAAATATTACTAGGACACCACACAGGCCGCGGAGTTCCTGAGAAGCGAATTCCAGGAGGCCTACAGTAAATTTACAGATGAATGACACCTATTCACTGCAAGGATAGTCGAGCTTCAAGAAGAAACCCTCATGGCGTTGGCGACGTGCAAGGATATGGATAGGTGGTACGAGAAAGCACACCAAGCCATGGAAAGGATCGACTATATCAGTGCAGTTCAATAGGGTTGAGATGTCGAAGAGCAAGGCATCCGGGTGCTAAAGGAAAGCAGCCTCGACCACATAAAGAAATCGGTCGAATATTGAGAAAAAATGGCTCAAGAACCTCATCAGGAAATCCAAGAGAAATGGGTTGAGTGCGAAAAGAGTTGGACCAAGATCAACCGGGCAATGAGAGACATCGACCTCCCTGAATTCGCCACACTTGATGACTTTGTCGACTTGCACGACATAGTCAAATCACATGTCGAACAAGACTCATCATGGGTTGCGGAGATAGCAAAGGTGGTGGACATGGTGCCAGGACAAGTGCAGTAGTTCATGGAACACCCAATCAAAGCTCGAGCCATGTTGCAGAAGTTAAGTGCCAGAATAGTCAAATATCGGGCACAGACAGTAGAGATAAGAGACATCATTTCGGCCCCAATGGAACAACATATATTCTTGTATGCTAACACATGCTAGGATCTTTTCGTCAAATGGTCGGAGTACGAGAAGAGTCATCCACTCAAGTGAGATCATGTGATGACTCTTAGAAAGACTGAGAGATGAAAGCGCCATGTGGCGAGTTTTTGTTTTACTTAGCTGCACTTTTAGTAGTTATTTTTAGCTAATAATATGTTATAAATAAGAGGATCGGCCTGTTAGCAATCCCATTGGCAACAAATGGGTATTTAAAAAGAAGTTGGATGCAAAAGGAAAAGTGGAGAAATACAAAGCTCAGTTACTAGAAAAGGGTTATTCCTAGGTTGAGGGAATTGATTTTGGTGAGATTTTTTCTCCTATTGCCAAGTTAACTTCTATTAGATTTATGTTATTTGTTGCTACTACATTTTATTTTGAAGTAGAACATATGGATGTGAAGACAACATTCCTACATGGAGATATGGAAGAAGAAATCTATATGAAGAAGCCAGAAGGCTTTGTTGTGAAGGGAAAGAAGGAGTTGGTATGCACGCTGAAAAACTCCCTGTATGGTTTAAAACAATCACCAAGGATGTGGTATCAAAAATTTGATACTTATATGTTGGTACTTGGCTTCACAAGACGCAAAGAGAATCATTGTGTGTATTTTAAATTAATTGGTGATCATTTGATTTATTTAGTATTGTATGTGGATGACATGTTGTTGATAGGAAACAACAAGGAGATTATCTAGGATGTGAAAACTCACTTGTCCTCTAAATTTGACATGAAAGATCTTGGTGTTGCAAATTTCATTCTGGGCATGGAAATTAAAAGAGATCTAATGGACACAATATTAGATCTAATGGACACAATATTGCAGAGGTTTAATATGCAGGAATGTAAACCGATCAAGGTCCCTATTCATGTAGGTGTAAAGTTATCTGCAGATCAGTGTCACGAGACACAAGAAGAGGAGGAGGACGTGTCTCATGTTCCTTATGCGAGTGTGGTTGGCAGTTTGATGTATGCAATGGTCTGTACTAGACTGGACATTGCACATGCAGTGGAAGTTTTGAGCAGGTAACAATAGAGAGGGTTTTTCAGGTATTTGTGTGGCACTGCTAGCTATGGATTGTGCTACCAAGGAAGACCAAGATTGGAAAGAGAGTTGGATATACATGGCTTTGTGGATGCAAAGTGGGATGGAGATATGGATCGTAGGATATCTACAAGCAGGTATGTGTTTAACCTATTTGGAGGAGCAATTAGTTGGATGAGCAAAAGACAATTTGTAGTAGCACTTTCAACTACAAAAGTTGAATACATGGCAACCACTCATGCAAGCAAGGAAGTAATATGGTTACAAAGATTGTGTTCAGGTATTGTGTTGGTACAACAAGCTGTAAGGATAGATTGTGGCAGTTAGAGTGCAATTTTTCTGGCAAAGAACCTATCTTATCATTCAAATACAAAGCATATTGATGTTCAATATCACTTTGTGAGAGACATGGTTGAAGAAAAGAAAGTGTTGTTGATGAAGGTGGACACTTTGAAGAATGTTGCATATTCATTAACAAAATCTATGAGCACTAAGAAGTTCTCTTGGTGTAGAGGATTTATGGGCATTGATGCCCTGGATTGTTGACAATGTAACCCTGTAACCCCATGTATGCAAACAAAACAACAAGTGGGATAATATTGGGTATGGATTATTTTCAAGAAATGTGTCGCATTTTTGCCTCGTTTTTCGTGTTGCCTCGATTTCATGTCCATCGTTGGGTGTTTTTTCAGAACATGGTTTTTTGCCGATGGTTTTCTATTTTGGGTTAAGGAATTAGGTTTGTTGACTAATCTAGGTCATTGGGTTAGAGTTTTGGATGTCGTTGGCTCCTATATGTATATTGTATTGTAAACAATGTATGATTGTGAATGAATATAGAATATCTTGGTTTTCCCGGTTTGGGTTTTCAGGGGAAAAATATCTGTGTAATGTGTGTATTTTCCATTGTATCTTTTTTGTTCTTTTACTGAAAATATGTTTGCAGTAAAATATTGTACAAGGTTAAAATCTACACAAAGCAAACAGACATTGCTAATATTTTTTTGAAGGTGATTTTCAGGTTGCATGGCATTCCGAAGACAATCATATCAAACCAAAATGTCAAATTCACTTCAAGTTTTTGGAAAGCTTTGTTCATAAGTTTTGGGACTCAATTAACATTTAGCATAACTTACCATCCCCAAACTAATGGACAAATGGAGAGGATGAACATAGTGTTAGAGGATATGTTGAGGATGTATGCAATGCATCAAACCAGGAAGTGGGAAGACTACTTACTCTTAGTAGAATTTACCTACAACAATGACCATTAAGAGTCATTAAAGATGAGCCCTTTTGAGGCACTATATGGAAGAAAGTGTAACATCCCAATCAAATCCTATAATCTGGTAGACCGGATCACTCTTGGACCAAAATTGTTAAAGGAAATGGAACTGGAAGTAGCAAAGGTAAAACAAAATTTGAAAGTGGCTCAAGACAGGAAAAAAAGTTATCCAAACAAGAACATAACTCAAAGGGAGTTCAAAGTGGGGGAACATGTGTATCTCCAGATCAAACCTAAGAGAATCTCCCTAAGAATGTGAACGTGTTTCAAGTTGGCACCACGGTATTTTGGGCCATTTGAAATTCTTGAGAGAGTAGGATCGGCAGCTTACAAGCTAGCCTTACCTCCCATATTGAAAGAACACAATGTTTTCCATGTATCTTTGCTCAAGAAATATGTTCATGATGCTAATCATGTAATTGGTTGGTCTATGATTCAGGTGGAACCCAAGGGAGAATTCCAACCATATCCTTAATGCATAATAGATAGGAAGGAGACCTTCCTTCGAAATTCACCCATTACATAGGTCAAGGTGCATTGGAAACATTTTGGAGCAGATGAGGCCACTTGGGAGTTACAGGATGCCATGAGAAAGGCATACCCATTTTTGTTCATTGTTGTACATGGTATTTACATCGACATGTAGAACACTGAGGATGATGTTCCTTTAAGGGGGACGGGAATGTAACACCCCATTTTCCCCAGTATATATATATATCCAAATGTGGCCATGATTCATGGCTAGTGTTGTTCCTGAGTCTGTACTTAAGGCTTAGAAGTACAGTGTCAAGGCATCTGAAAGTGGGTAATAGGTGGAGAAGAGAGAAACGTCAACCTTCGGGAAAGGAAACTAGGGAAGATTTCTACGAAGGCGTTGTCTAGCTTCCAACTATTCCTGGATAGTTATATCTTGTTCAATGGCTGCCCATGAATGGTCAAGTTCAACCCGGTTAATAGCAGTTTTAAGGATTGTGTTGAAAAGGTTTAAAGCAATGTGCGTTTGGTCCGATAGTCCAAGTTCGATATTGAGCTGTGTTGGTACAAGGACATTCATGGAGGAACAGTAAAAAGGGGAAACACTTCAAAGTGAGATTAAGTGATGTCTCAATTCGGTCGTATAAAAGAGAATTTATGGTTTTAGGAATAAAATAGGGATGCAAATCAAAAGCTCTTTCCCGTAACTGTATTATATTTTAATAAAAGGTGTGAGGTGGAAGAAAAACATTTAGCTATCTATAGTGTAAGGCTCCTACTGGGGGAGAATCTCATGAATAAACAGAAGAGGAAAATTGTAAGGAAATAACCGATGTAGCAGAGAATATATGTCGAATTCTGAAAATGCAGACTGGTCTTACACCCGCTGATAGCTGGTGCAAAGGAAAGACACTAAACAATTACAGAAAACCAAAATTCATTCACTATAGTAGTGGTCGTACTAAAGTATAACGAAGCACATCAATTACGAATATGAAATGACATGAAAAAATGAAATACAAGGAAACCAACTTGTAACACAGTCGTGACGGAATTGAGAATCTTCAAATTTGCTTGTATTAACTTCTCAAATGTAAAAAACTCTGTTACAAACGACACAAAAAGGTCCAACCCTGTTTATTTCTTTCTGTGGTATATTTATACAATTTTACAAGTAAGATAGAATCTCAATAGTCACAAAATTTTGGTTATGACAGAGAAGAGAGCAATCTCTCCATTTCTCCTACTCTGTCTTCACTTGGTGCTAGATGTTTGTCATTGCGCGAGCTCGATATAGGCGATACATCTTTCCACCAGCTGAGATATTAGCCACGATGGTTCAGCTTGATAGCTGGCTTCGAAGAACTAACATTCATGGGCTAACTGTTGCAGCTTGTCCTCCATCTGTCCATCTATGATGTCTATGGCGCATAATCGTGTGTTGGGTTTAATCATGCATTTATCTACTTGGACTATGTCCACCATAGTCATACGCGAGATATCAGTCGAATCTCTTTCTTCCTCTTCCTTCAGATCGAGCGAGATCTTTTCCATATTCAGGTTCATCAACGCCTCAGCACTGCCTCCGTTGTCAATACCCAGAAGCTCGTCGTCTATGGAATTGAAAGCCTCCTCTAAAGAATTGGTTATATTTTGGGCTTGCTGCTTGCCTTCGGCGATGTTATGCTCCCATTCCTTTAATAGAATGTTTCCTCGGGTTTGCTTTGAAATGGTGAACCTGGGAGCACCCGTCGAAACCTTGTTGTTTGTGGCTATCACGGCCTCCTAGAAGGCGACCCGAGCCGCTCCGACATCCCTTTCTCTGGCAGATAGGTTCTCGGAAACCTGATTTACCAACAGACAGTTGTCCCTGATCGTTTCTACCTTGGCGAGCAAATTTCGCTGCACCGCAGAGACTCTGCTCCGAATCTCGATCGCCTAAGATTTGAACATCCTGATGTTTATCATTATGTTCTCAGCGATCTCCACCCTAGCCTGCAGCTGTTTTATACACTCCCTCTACTGGCTCGCTTGCATCTGACCATCTCGAACCACCAGTTGTGCCTACTCGAGCTTAGTTTTGAGCATCTCTATCTCGTTCTTATCGGCCAACCTAGCCTGCTCCATTCTTACACTCGCCAGGTCTTTAGCAGTCTCTGTCGCTCTGGCCAGTCTGGCTTCAAGGGTCCTAATGAGGCGATTCTTTCTTTTAAGTTGGTTTTTTAGGAGCCCGATTGAAAATTGATTTGTCGAGGCATATGCTCCTAGTGTCCCCGTTATCTCAGTGGCGAATTGCTCATTTTTCTTGTCTTTTCCATCAGTTATGACTTTATATTTCTTGGCAGTCGACTCTCCTTCTTGATAGAATTCTCTTTTCACTACTGCCTTTCTCTTTTTGTCAAAGAAAAACTCATTCGGAGGGAGTTCTTCTACTCTTATGGAATATCCATCCCGCCTCGATATTTCCCTGCGTCGACTGCAAGGGGGTGACTGATGTGATGGGTTCTCCGATCTGCTTCGTTGATTTTCCTGGAGTATCAATTGGACTCTGCTTCTTCGATTGTTCTGGAGTCTTTATCTCTGTCTCTGGATTCTGTTTCTTTGGCGAGTCTGGAGTCTTTTCCTCTGCTTCTGGATTCTTCGTCTGTTTCCCCTCGTCCTCGTGTTTTCCTTGGTCGGGAGTTGCATCCTTAGAACCTTTGGCATCCTTCTGTTTTGTCTCTGAAATACTTGGACCTTCGCCTCACAACACAGCGGGAAGACAGCTACGTCGATGTTCCTGGAACTTCAGGACATCGGCTCTTTCCTCGGGTGCCAAGGATTGCATCCGTGCTAGAATCTCCTCATAGGACCTTGCTCCTCAGAAAATGTCATCTGAGGGTGAATTCTCATGCTCAAATATCTTGAGCCCACAATTTGCCAAATGGTAGCTCACGACCCTCTGCGGATCGTTCTTCTTGTATTCAATGGAGACCAAATTTAGGTCTTCTAGGGCTGCCACCTCGACTTTGGCGTGCCCGAAATCTAATAAAGAATAAGTATTCAAATGAACAGGAAACGACGGCCATACCTTTTTCGAGTACCCTTTAAGTTCTTTGCTTACACCGCCAATTACCGTTTGCCGGGCAACCTCGTGAAAGGCCAACTTGTCGGGAATGAACAATGGCAACGCATGTGGGGGAAAAGAAGCCCCGAAAACTCTGAGGTAGGAAAATTCAGCTTCTACATACCAGTCTGCGATGCTGCTCAGATTTGTTACTATGTTGTCCGAGATCCGGGGTGGTGGGTGACCAAAAATGGCGACATGCATGGGCACCATCACCTAGTTAAAAATGTCATATGCAAAATTTTCTGCTTTGTTTTCCCATAATTTTGCATGATATACATGTATGGGTTCATCTTCGACCGGAGTCCAACTCCAACTCATCAATGGAAATGGTGTCATAGAACAAATTGCGTCCATAATGTACGCGGACATGAAGAATGATGACGCCTTCCCATTCTCCTTCTGCTCCCGATACTCTGTGACCCGATTGGTCAAGCTATCCGAAAGCATCTTTGCCCAATTAAAAGAACAACCTTCTGCGACCCGAAACATTAGAGGCACCCATGCAAGGAAAAAATGTGCTGTGTCATCTCTCCCATATAACCGGCATGTCATCATGGCCACATATCTATACTACGGTTCTAACGAAGCGATTGAATAAATGTCGTGGGTATCAACTCGAAACTTCACGGTGTTTGAAACCCAATCCTTTATCAAACTGGACATGGTCTTATCGTATTGTACGCATTCCTTCTCCTTGAATTCTTCCAAGAACTCGACACCATATGTGCAGTCGGACGTCGTGGGCAGCTTATACATGGTTTGCAAATGCTCCGGCCTGAAAGTCCCGATGGTAACTCTCTGCTCGTCCATGATAGTCCTAGTCAGTATGTCCACATGGTCCAACGCCCATCGGACCATGTCATAATATGGAAGCAACCGTGGCCTAGCTGCTACCCTGTGCATTCCGGATTGGACGACTATTTTGTACTTGGTGGTTATATCATCTCTTTCGTTGCCGTCGGAGTCGTCGGAATAATCCACCAATTCTGATTTGCAGAATATCTGAAACATATGACCAGTTAGGTACCGAGTCGATACTTCGAGGTGAAGTATTAGAGACATTATCTGAGCCTTGTCCCGAAACCTCGACATTCGCCTTTGCTGCTTTTCGCGGAGCCATGGCTGAAGCTTGTGTTTTAGCTCTTCTGCGATAGAACTGCATATACATACAGAAGTCAGTTTACTCAGAAGTGATGAGCTCTGTGTGCTATGAAAATGCATTTGTTATAATGAAACACGGCTCTTACATATATTTGAAAACTCGGTACCTTTCAAAACAAGCCTGTCAAATCATATTTAGAAATAAATTTTTGCCGTAAAAAATCCGATCTTATATTCGTAGATTTACCCTATTTCCTCATTAATGTCATAAATTCTGGTGGTTTAAAAGTCAGTTGGCGTATGGAGAGAAAAGGCTTCCTCGTGAATTGTGCAAGCATCGAAACACGGGATATGTCTTGCTTTAGCTTAATTAATCCAATCTCGCCAACGGTAATCAATATATCGCTACTCGTAATTAATCCGAGCTGCAAAACCGTGAGGTCGCGATGACATGACTTAATTACAGGGAAGATAATCTTGGATTAAGTGATTAATTAATCAAGTTATAATTGCATCGTGATTTCGCGAGTCGGGGTCTAGACGCTGCAACTTTCGAAAAAGATGGTGCCGAGTGCCGAAACGCCGAGAACAACTTTACCACGGTTAGCTTTTGCCTTTAATCCTTGACATGGGTTATTCAAAAAGGACCTCATGTTCTCGGTCATCGAGGTTGTGACAATAAATTTTTGAGTTTGGAGAACGCTGAGGCGTGAAAAACCGACGACGTCTAATCATGAGTTAAGAAAAACTTTACCCTTGTTACTGTCTTGAGTGAAAATTTAAAACGACTTCGTTGTTTCGTGACTCGGGACGTGTGAATTACATGGGTTATAGTATCCGACCTGCGAGATCCCGAAGTAGAACCAAAAGAGGAAACATTTTTACGAAAGGTAGGACTTGTTTCGAGAGTAGAATAATCGTCGTTGCTCACGTGATAAAGTTTTAGAGGTCTCAATATCTCGGAGGGAAAAAGAAAACCATATTTAGATTTCAAGCATCAAAATGAAAATTGTGACAGGCTAAAAAACAAGGGCGGCTCCAACATAGGCTCCAACTAGGGATCCCGCCTTCCTATGAGGCGGGAAGAATAGTAGACCATGTGCCAATATTGGGTAAAAGGAGTCAAAAACTCAATCAGGCGGAAAGGTTGCCGAGAAAAGAGGATCGAAGGAGGAAAAAGACTTCGTTCTTTACCTTGAAAAGTTTTTTTCAAAATCAGATACTCTTTTTAAACACTATTGTAGTCCCTTTCACAATTTTCCCTTTCCCACTACTAAAATTAGGTATGTTTTAAGACAATCGAAACAGTCCTAGGAGACTCAACAGATCTTGCGGCTCTCGGCTTGCATCAAAAGAATAAGATTATATGTTTTTAATTGGGAAGTCCCATCTGAATTTGGGATGTGGATCAGGTTTTAAAAAGCATTGATTACCAGAGTAGAGTGATATTCATGTATAACAGCCTTACAGATATCTCAGATATTGCTTCACTTCCAGCGAGCCTGTTCAGTACCCCGGTGAAGTTATCTGGCCCCTTTTACTGAATTTCCTTTCACCACTTCAGAATATATTTATGCATTTAAATGTTGAGACGAGGGCAATCATTTCTAAATTTCCTTTCATCATCTCTTGGACTAGGTGGGGGCAATCATTTCTGAATTTCCTTTCACCACCCGTCTTATAATTTAATTTTTAGAGCTAGAAGAAGGGGGCAATCAGTTTGTATCAGGGCTGATATCTGTGTAATATTTTGCATTAGAGGTCTGTCAACTTACTTTGATTTACTCGGTACCAACCTTCCCTTGACCTTCACAACATCTTCGTTCTTAGGGAGAAAAAGGAAAATAATTTTTTAAGGGCATCCTATTTGAGCAAGTTTTAATCCTCTGATGTCGTTGAAAAACCTAGGAAAGTTAGGATCACTCTAAACGTTCCTTCGCTTAGCAGGGGATCGAGTAGTTGTGAAGACCCGCTTTCTTTCCACAATCTGTTTTGAAACTCACAAGGTTAAAACGAAAAACTTTTATCCCTTCGTAATGAAACGGAAAGATGGTGACTTGTTAAAAGTTAAACCCGAAGATAGATAGGATGCCAGGTAGCGACTTACTGAATGGAAATACAAAGGTCAAACAAATCAAAACTGCTCTTGTAGATATTTTTGGGGATAATTTACTTTGACTGGTTGTTTTTAAATTGGGTGAATCGTTTAAGCTGTCTTAATTTTTTCAAATATTATTAAACAAGAAACGACTCTTTTATTTATCAGTTCAGCTGATGTTGCGGTTTGAATGGCGTTACCTCGGTTTTCTTTAACAGACTTTTATAACATATGTTTTTTAGAAAGCTCATTTTTACCTTTTCCTTTCACTTTCTTTGCGCAATATGAAACTACTTTAGGTATCACCTGTTTTATGTCGATTTATTTATGACACCGACTTGCAAATTACTTTTCCTGCTAGTTTCGTATGCAGCTGGAATCCTATAAAAAGCAAATACGAATCTTATTCGAAATGTGTCGAAAGTTCATGAACGAAAAAGAAAATCAAAAGAAATATTTAAACGAAAATACATATATGTACACAAAATATATATATCAAAAATTTATTTATTTATTTTTTAAAACTTTTTTTTTTCCTTTTTTTTTTTT
>JASDQU010244020.1:29732-47164 GCA_032191745.1 Picea mariana | reverse complement strand
GACAGGGGCGTGGAGGACTTCTCCGTCTATATTTTCCAGTAAGAAGGAATTTTTTCCTTCCGGAGCCGAGACCCTGAATGGTCCATACCAGAGGTGTTCAAATTTACTATGCTTCGCTGCTTCCTCCTTTCTTGCATCCCATCTTAGCACTAAATCACCTGGAAGGAATTCCCTGTCTTTCGCCTTGCGGTCGAACAATGCTTTCATATCATCTTGGTACTTCTGCATCTTTTCATCAACTTCAACTCTATGTTGTTGAACCTCAATCAGTTGATTAATTCTCCTGGTTACATGATTGGGTTCTTCATTTTGATCCTGCCATAACTTCATCACTGGTAGCGCTAGGTTTATAGGTAGAACAGCATCTGTCCCATAGACCATTTGAAATGGAGAAATGCCAATAGACCATTTAGTGCTGATGCAGTTTTCCCATAATGCGTATTTTAAGTACACATGCCAAGACCTTTTATTTTCATCCAATACTTTCTTGATTATGTTCACCAGGCTCTTGTTAAATGATTCGGCCAATCCGTTCCCCTGGGGGTAATATGTTGTGGAATGGCCAAGAACGATGTTATACTTCTGACAGAAGCTGATCATAGCCATAGATTTAAAGGCATGGGCATTGTCGGTAACTATCTTTTTGGGACAACCGAATCTTCACAAAATATTGCCTTCCAAGAAATCGATTACCATCGAGTTTGTTGCCCTTTTGGTTGGAATGGTTTCCACTCACTTAGTAAAATAATCTGTAGTTGTTAATATCCACTTATGTTGAGCACTGGAATGGGGATTAATCTCCCCTATGAAGTCTAGACCCCATTGTTGAAATGGGGCTTCAGTTTTAACAGGAACTAGGGGCAGTTCAGGGAGCTTCTGTTTACCTGTGAATATTTGACAAGGGTTGCAGGCACGCACTTTGGCATTGATGTCTGAAAAGAGTTTCGGCCAGTAGTACCCAGCCCTCAAGATCTTGTAGGCTGTAGCTCTCCATGCGTGATGCCCCCCACAGACTCCCTTATGATACTCGTCTATAACCCGTTGAGTTTCGGATTCAACTAAATAGACTAGCAGGAACCCGAGTGGATCCTTCCAATATAGCTGACTTTCGGCTATACAATATTTAACTGCATGGAGTTTTAAAGTTCTACATTTAGACGATGATAGTTCATTTGGGCATCTTAGGTTCAGCAAGTAAAACGTTATGTCTCTGTACCAGCCCGATGATAAGAACTTCTCTTCGATCTGGTTTGGACCTGTTTCTTCTTCCAGTTCATTTAGGTATGTGTCTTCGTCACTTCCCTGCAGGCAATTGATATCAAGGGCTCTGAAATTTGACTCGGCTAAGAGTTTGGCTAGGCCTTTCCCTTTTATCAATTTGGTCGGTTTAACTTCCAGATCGAATTCTTGGATTTTGGCGAGCCATCGCCCTCTTTTTCCGTCACTGTCTGGCTGTACCAATATATCTTTCACAGAACTGATCGGCACGTACGCGATTATCTTTGAATGTAGTACATAAGTTCTGAATGCCTTTAATGCTTTTACCATTGCGTACGCCTGTTTTTCTATTATGTCATACTTCAGTTTCGCGTCTCTAAGGCTCTTACTAAAAAACGCGATGGGTTGTTCGAATCCCTCTTCATTCTTTTGTAGGAGCACCACGGTGATAGTGTGTTATGAAGCAAATGAGAGGATAAGAAAATATTTCAGATAGTCTGGGCTTGCCAACACAGGTGCCTCGCTTATGAATTTTTTAATATGCGCGAACGATGCTCTGGCCTCGATTGTCCAATTTACTCCGCTATCCTTCTTCAACATCCCTGTGATCAATTTGACAATCTCAGTGAAATTGGGGATAAACCTTCGTAAAAAAATTATTCTACCTAAGAAATATTGAATCTCTTTTATATTTCTGGGAATACTTATAGTATCTATTGCTTCAATCCTCTTAGGATCAATTCTGATTCCATCCCTAGATACGATATGGCCCAACAGCTTACCTTCCCGCATAGCAAAATGTGATTTCTTTGGGTTCAAAGATAGACCAAACCTGCGGCATTTTTCGAAAGTATGTTTAAGATGGATCAAGTGTTCTTCATTGGTTTTAGAGAAAACCGTCAAATCGTCGAGGTAAATGACTACGAACTTGTCCCTTTCTCCTATGAAAGCGATGTCCATAGCGCGCTGGAATGTAGCCCTTGCATTCATCAAACCAAAAGGCATTTTGTCATACTTAAAAGTACCCCATGGTGTGGTGAAAGCAGTTTTTTCCCTGTCTTGTTCATTCATAGCGATTTGATTATAACCAGAGAACCCATCTATCATAGACATTTGGTTAGCTCCAACAACCTTTTCTAACACATGGTCCATTTTGGGCAGCAGATAATTGTCCTTGAGAGACTACTTATTTAAGTTTCAGAAATCTACACACATCCTGATTTCCCCACTCTTTTTCCTGACCAGGACTAGGTTCGCTACCCAGTCCGAGTATCTCAAAGGTATGATTATTTTCGCGTCTAAGAGTTTTTTAACTTCTTTTTCGATCATAGGTAACAGAATGGGGTTAATTTGCCTAAGCTTTTGCCTAAACGGTTTGACCCCATGTTTTAAAGGTATCTTGTGATCGATTATGGAAGTGTCATACGTTCTCAACTCATCATAAGACCAGGCGAAAACATCCTTATATTGTCTAAGTAGGTTTTTATACTTATCTTTCACTTCGGGAGGGAGGAGCTTGGATATTTTTACCACCCTAGATTCTTTTTCGGTTCCTATATCGCAGTCCTCCACTTCTTCTGGTTGGGGCTGCAAAGTGGATTTTACAGGCACATCGTTCTGATCAAAAAGTCTTTCCAAAGGAATCAAACCTTTCGGGATCTGGTTGCTTTTAAGGACCAGCATACGATGATCCGCAATTTTTTCTCGGAAGGTTTCAGGATCTTCCTCCTCTTGCATGATCCACATCGGGTCATTTTGATTCTCTTGGTCTGGATGCGTTTCGGAGAACTCACCCACTGCTGCAAGAAATTTCTTAATTTTTTTGTCATCTTCAAAGACCTGCCAGTGTCAGATATTGTCTGGTATTGAGGGTTTGTATCTGATTTCAATGTGATACTTCAGTTTGAAGGTCGTGGGAGGAGAGAAGGTTGAAGCTGCCTTTGCCAATGCATCAGCATGTAGATTCTCTGCGCGAGGGATAAAATGGACATTTACGAATGAGAAAAGGTTTTCCATGAGATCCCAAGCACAATTTCTGTACGTTCTTAGTATGGGATGCTTGGCTAGGTACTGTCGGTTTATTTGTTTGACTATCAATTCGGCATCACCATATACCTCCAAGTTACTTATATTTAGCTTCTTGGTAGCTTCTAACCCTAGGATCAATGCTTCATATTCGCATACGTTGTTAGTGTAATCTATGTCCCACTGCAGTCGGTAGGAGAAAGGAACAATGAATTTACCTTCGGGAGCCACTAAAAGCACTCCTGCGCTCGCCCCTTCAGAAGATAAAGCACCATCAAAATACATTTTCCAAACCCTGGTGTTACACAGATCCTCTATCATGCGACTTGAATCTTCTTGCTTTATATCGATTTCCTCCGGACAACCGTCCAAACCATCATCAAAAGACAAGATGCAATTTCTTAGATCTTGGTCCGCAATGTAAATAGGGAAGTTGTTTGGGTTTTGAGGGTCACTGACTGTATATGCTAATATTGTTTCTCTATACAACCGAGTGAACTGACCACTGAACATAGGGATTGTGGCATACATCATGTCCAACTATAGAGAACCCCCCACCTTGTCTCCCCATGACCTAGATAACAGCATGCCATACTTAGGGGGAATATTTGCGATAACCACATCCATCAGGATACTCTTAACCGATACCTGCGCCAGGGTAACTACCAGATCTTTTATCATCCCCATACATTTAACCCTTCTCGAGTCAAAAGAGTACAGATTTCCATAAGGTCTTGTGATCTGGAGACCCAACTTGTCCACTATAATCTTGGGCATAACATTATGGGAAGCTCCGGAGTCTAACATACAATTATGCAACAATTGATCATACACATTCAGAGTGATATAAAAGGGATAAATGGTGTCTTTGGCCCCTTCGAAATGGGGACCAAAGGTGATGTTAGGTTTGTCATCTTCCAAGTTTATAACATCAGACTGGCTTTCTAGCTCAGAGACACCCATCACTTTGGTAATTTGCTTCCGATAAACGGGGTTTTTCGCTAATTCCACCAAAGGGATTGCTATCTTAATTTTGTTTAACTCATTTTCAAAATTGAAAGCTCCGCTCACCTTGTCTATTTCTTTGATTGAGACTTCCAAATTATTCCTTTCCGACTTACTTGTCTGGACCGCTTTATCACTCATGGTCCTAGTTGAAGATGTAACTTTATTTACTGGTTCGGTTTCTTGTGTTTGAGTTTCAACTTTTTCCACCTCGGAATCTTGAGTGCTTACTACTTTAGTTTTGTTGTTGGGTAATAAGGTCTCTTCCGAAGGAGGTTCATAACCTTGACCTCTTTGAAAGATTTTCTTGGGTTGAGTCGTTGAGGTGGGCTTACTCTTAGATCTTAAGTTGTACTTTGGTTGAAACTCAGCCATTATCATCTCAGTTTCTGGTTGAGATCCACAGAGATCAGTGTGATCATCTTCTTCACCCTCATTAGACGGTTGTGGCGTGTTTAAAGATTTTTCATAGTCTTCGCGAGTCAGATATGGTTGAGTGCAGTCATCACCGAAGTTCGTGACATCATTGTCTGAATCTCTGAAGTCTTGAAAATCGTTCGCTCCTATAAAATTTTCATTCTTTAAGGGAGCTTGTATTTTTTTATCTTCATTTTTTATTTGTCTTTGTTGGTTCGGGGGGTTTGGGTTCCTCTTGAAATATTTTTTGGGGTAAGAGTCAGCCTTGGCCTGTTCGAGTTCCATTCTGGATATTTTATTTGACAGTTCTTTAATCACTCTAGCCATATCGTCCACCCTATCGTCTGAGCATCTATTGGACCCTGAAGGACCTGCTTGTTCTCTAAAGCGCTTGGTCTCTCGGTTTCCAGTCTCTAATCTAGCTTTAAGTTTACCCGAAGCCATTATATTAGATTTTATTTCTACTGCATCGTCCTGCATATGGTTTAGGGTGGCTCCCCTTCTCTCTCACAAAAGGAGAGCGAAATCCGGCTCGAAAGCTCCGGCGAAAGTCACTTTGGTTGTGGGTTGGGATGGTTTAACCTCGGCTGGGATTTTATTGTATAGTTTGTTGAATCTCTGAATGAATTCCATGGTTGTTTCTGAGTTCTTTTTCCTCAAAGACCCAAATTCGGTTAAATAATAGAGATGGTCTTTTCTCTCGCCCCATTGTCTGAGGAAAGCATCTTCCAAAGCGTCATAAGACAAGATAGAAGCTGCGGGTAGGCTCTGAAACCAAGTTCGGACCTGACCTTCAAAAGTTTGGACAAGGAATCTCGAATATACATCCTCATGCTCGATACCGAAGATATCTGTGAATTGGTCGAAAAAATTTATATGTTCGGCCATGGTCAGATACCCTTCCCCGGTGAATTTCGGTAAATTTTTTATGTAATTTTCTGGAAGATCATGTAGAGGGACGGGCAATACTAATGGAGCGTATTTGGCTGCAACTTTCGCAAACACTCTGGCAGGGGGAGCAGGCCCTTGGCCTCCAGCTCCTCCTAGAGGGGCTTCTCCCCCTCCTCCTCCGATAAACCCTCCGCCTCCTCCTATAAACCCTCCACCTCCTCCTCCGGTGGCTGCCATCGTTGTTTGTCGAAAGTTGTAAAGGGGGTTTGGGAAAATTAAAAGGGAATCTTTATTTTCTTCACGAAGAGGAAAATCCGATGAGGAAAGATAAGGAACGTGAGGACTCGGTTCCTTGGATTTGCAAGAGACGAAATCAGGAGAACCGGTGGGTGTGGGAACCGAGTGTGTAACACACTCTTCAGAATTTGGTGAAGTCAGGAAATTCAACTGAAGAAAAGGTGGTATGTCAAAAGCCGACGAACTTTCAAGAGGGCCCTTTCCTTTGTGTGCTAAGGGGATTGTTGGATGAATCTCACTCCTAACTTCGGAGCAGTTTGGCGTTGAATCTTTAGCATCAAAGAGAGGACTGAGCAAAGTTGAGGGTTCGGAAGGACTCTTAGTCTTCAGTGATGGGGTTTTTAGTTTGTAAACTGCAGCGGTTGGCTTAAAAGAGCCTCTCGCCTTTAGAATTTTTTCAGGATCGGTAACGGGCGTAATCTGCTTACCATCCGAGTTTTGTCTGGTATTCCTTCGACCGGATGCCAATTTATTACTTCTGGAGTCACAAAGTGAAAGATTAAAAGCCTTAAAAGGTGTGTACTCTTTGTTCACTATCAAAGGGTAACACTTTCAACGAAAAACAAATGTCTTTTTCCCAGGGAAAAAGATTTCGTAACTTCGGTCCCCGGCAACGGCGCCAGAAAGATGTTGTTCCTGAGTCTATACATAAGGCTTAGAAGTACAGTGTCAAGGCATCCGAAAGTGGGTAATAGGTGGAGAAGAGAGAAACGTCAACCTTCAGGAAAGAAAACTAGGGAAGATTTCTACGTTGGTGTTGTCTAGCTTCCAACTATTCCTGGATAGTTATATCTTGTTCAATGGCTGCCCATGAACGTTCAAGTTCGACCCGGTTAATAGCAGTTTTAAGGATTGTGTCGAAAAGGTTTAAAGCAATGTGTGTTTGGTCTGATAGTCCGGGTTCGATATTGGGTTGTGTTGGTACAGGGACAGTCATGGAGTAACAATAAAAAGGGGAAACACTTCAGAGTGAGATTAAGTGATGTCTCAATTTGGTCGTATAAAAGAGAATTTACGGTTTTAGGAATAAAATAGGGATGCAAATCAAAGGCTCTTTCCTGCAACTGTATTATATTTTAATAAAAGGTGTGAGGTGGGAGAAAAACATTTAGCTGTCTATAGTGTAAGGCTCCTACCAGGGGAGAATCTCACGAATAAACAGAAGAGGAAAATTGTAAGGAAATAACCGATGCAACAGATAATATATGTCGAATTCTGAAAATGCAGACTGGTCTTACACCCGCTTATAGTTGGTGCAGAGGAAAGACAATAAACAATTACAGAAAACCAAAATTCATTCGCTATAGTAGTGGTAACTAACGTATAACGAAGCACATCAATTACGAATATGAAATGACATGAAAAAATGAAATACAAGGAAACCAACTTGTAACACAATCGTGACGGAATTGAGAATCTTCAGATTTGCTTGTATTAACTTCTCAAATGTAAAAAACTCTGTTACAAACGACAAAAAAAGGTCCAGCCCTGTTTATTTCTTTCTGTGGTATATTTATACAATTTTACAAGATAGAATCTCAATAGTCACAAAATTTCGGTTATGACAGAGAAGAGAGCAATCGCTCCATTTTTCCTACTCTGTCTTCACTTGGTGCCATATGTTTGTCGTTGCGCGAGCTCGGTACAGGCGATACATCTTTCCACCAGCTAAGATATTAGCCGTGATGGTTCAGCTTGACAGCTGGCTTCGAAGAAGTAACATTCATGGGCTAACTGCTGCAGCTTGTCCTCCATCTATCCATCTATGATGTCTATGGCGCATAATCGCGCGCTGGGTTTAATCATGCATTTATCTACTTGGACTAAGTCCACCATAGTCATATGTGAGATATCAGCCGAATCTCTTTCTTCCTCTTCCTTCAGATCGAGCGAGATCTTTTCCATATTCATGTGCATCAACGCCTCGGCACTGCCTCCGCTGTCAATACCCAGTAGCTCGTCGTCTATGGAATTGAAAGCCTCCTCTAAGGAATTGTTTATCTGTTGGGCTTGTTGCTTGCCTTCGACGATGTTATGATCCCATTCCTTTAATAGAATGTTTCCTCGGGTTTGCTCTGAAATGGTGAACCTGGGAGCACCCGCCGAAACCCTGTTGTTCGTGGCTATCACGGCCTCCTAGAAGGCGACCCGAGCCGCTCCGGCATCCCTTTCTCTGGCAGATAGGTTCTCGGAAACCTGATTTACCAACAGACAGTTGTCCCTGATCATTTCTACCTTGGCGAGCAAATTTCGCTGCGTCGTAGAGACTCTGCTCCGAATCTCGATCGCCTGAGATTTGAACATCCCGATGTTTATCATTATGTTCTCAGCGATCTCCACCCCAGCCTGCAGCTATTCTATCAACTCCCTCTGCTGGCTCGCTTGCATCCAACCATCTCGGACCACCAGCTGTGCCTGCTCGAGCTTAGTTTTGAGCATCTCTATCTCGTTCTTATCGGCCAACCTGGCCTGCTCCATTCCTACGCTCGCCTTGTCTTTAGCAGTCTCCGTCGTTGTGGCCAGTATGGCTTCAAGGGTCCTAATGAGGCGATTCTTTCTTTTAAGTTGGTTTTTTAGGAGCCCGACTGAAAATTGATTCGCTGAGGCATATGCTCCTAGTGTCCCCGCTATCTCAGTGGCGAATTGCTCATTTTTCTTGTCTTTTCCATCAATTATGACTTTATATTTCTTGGCAGTCGACTCTCCTTCTTGATAGAATTCTCTTTTCACTACTGCCTTTCTCTTTTTGTCAAAGAAAAACTCATTCGGAGGGATTTCTTCTACTCTTATGGGCCTCAATTCTTCATTGAATATCCATCCCGCCTCGATATTTCCCTGCGTCGACTGCAAGGGGGTGACTGATGTGATGGGTTCTCCGATCTGCTTCGCCGATTTTCCTGGAGTATCGATCGGACTCTGCTTCTTCGGCTGTTCTGGAGTCTTTATCTCTGTCTCTGGATTCTGTTTCTTTGGCGGGTCTAGAGTCTTTTCCTCTGCTTCCAGATTCTTCGTTTGTTTCCCCTCGTCCTGGTGTTTTCCTTGGCCGGGAGTCGCATCCTTAGAACCTTTGGCATCCTTCTGTTTTGTCTCCGAAATACCTGGACCCTCACCTCGCAACACAGTGGGAAGACAGAGACGTCGATGTTCCTAGAACTTCAGGACATCGGCTCTTTCCTCGGGTGCCAAGGATTGTATCCGTGCTAGAATCTCCTCATAGGACCTTGCTCCTCGGAAAATGTCATCCGAGGGTGAATTCTCATGCTCGAATCTCTTGAGCCCATAATTTGCCAAATGGTTGCTCACGACCCTATGCGGATCATGCTTCTTGTATTCAATGGACACCAAATTTAGATCTTCCAGGGCTGTCGCCTCGGCTTTGGCGTGCTCGAAATCTAATAAAGAATAAGAATTCAAACGAACAGGAAACGATGGCCATACCTTTTTCAAGTACCCTTTAATTTCTTTGCTTACACCGCCAATTACTGTTTGCCGGGCAACCTCGAGACAAGCCAGCTTGTCGAGAATGAACAATGGCAGCGCATGTGGGGGAACAGAAGCCCCGAAAACTCTGAGGTAGGAAAATTCAGCTTCTACATACCAGTCTGCGATGCTGCTCATATTTTTTACTATGTTGTCTGAGATCCAGGGTAGCGGGTGACCAAAAATGGCGACATGCAGGGGCACCATCACCCAGTTAAAAATTTTCTACTTTGTTTTCCCATAATTTTGCATGATATACATGTATGGGTTCGTCTTCGGCCGGAGTCCAACTCCAGCTCATCAATGGAAATGGTGTCATAGAACAAATTGTGTCCATAATGTATGCGAACATGAAGAATGACGACGCCTTCCCATTCTCCTTCTGCTCCCGATACTCTGTGACCCAATTGGTCAAGCTATCTGAAAGCATCTTTGCCCAATTAAAAGAACAAACTTTTGCGACCCGAAACATTAGAGGCACCCATGCAAGGAAAAAATGCGTTGTGTCCTCTCTCCCATATAACTGGCATGTCATCATGGCCACATATCTATACTGCGGTTCTAACGAAGCGATTGAATAAATGTCGTGGGTATCAGCTCTGAACTTCGCAGTGTTTGAAACCCAATCCTTTATCAAACTGGACATGGTCTTATCGTACTGTACGCATTCCTTCTCCTTGAATTCTTTCAAGAACTCGGCACCATATGTGCAGTCGGACGTCGTGGGTAGCTTATACATGGTTTGCAAATGCTCCGGCCTGAAAGTCCCGATAGTGACTCTCTGCTCATCCATGATAGTCCTAGTCGATATGTCCACATGGTCCAACGCCCATCGGACCATGTCATAATATGGAAGCAACCGTGGCCTGGCTGCTACCCTGTGCATTCTGGATTGGACGACTATTTTGTACTTGGTGGTTATATCATCTCTTTCGTTGCCGTCTGAGTCGTTGGAATAATCCACCAATTCTGATTTGCAGAATATCTGAAACGTATGACCAGTTAGGGACTGAGTCGATACTTCGGGGTGAAGTATCAGAGACATTATCTGAGCCTTGTCCCGAAACCTCGACATTCGCCTTCGCTGTTTTCCGCAGAGCCATGGCTGAAGCTTGCGTTTTAGCTCTTCTGCGATAGAACTGCATATACATACAGAAGTCAGTTTACTCAGAAGTGATGAGCTCTGCGTGCTATGAAAATGCATTTGCTATAATGAAATGCAACTCTTACATATATTTGAAAACTCGGTACCTTTCAAAACAAGCCTGTCAAATCATATTTAGAAATAAATTTTTGCCGTAAAAAATCCGATCTTATATTTGTAGATTTACCCTATTTCCTCATTAATGTCATAAATTCTGGCGGTTTAAAAGTCAGTTGGCATATGGAGAGAAAAGGCTTCCTCGTGAATCGTGCAAGCATCGAAACACGGGATATGTCTTGCTTTAGCTTAATTAATCCAATCTCGCCAACGGTAATCAATATCTCGCTACTCGTTATATCGGGGATTTTTCTTTAACATTTTGAGTCTCTAGCACCCGAGACTACGAAGATCGATTTTGGTTAATAAAAGGTAATCGTGATTTGAGGCTCGATTAATTTTATAATTATTACTTATGCCATATCGTGACTCGGAGCTTCGAGGATGAGTTTCTTGGAGATTTACATGCCGAGCTGCGAAACCTCGAGGTCGCGATGACATGACTTAATTACAGGGAAGATAATCTTGGATTAAGTGCTTAATTAATCAAGTTATAATTGCATCGTGATTTCGCGAGTCGGGGTCTAGACGCTGCAACTTTCGAAAAAGAAAGTGCCGAGTGGCGAAACGCCGAGAACAACTTTACCACGGTTAGTTTTATCCTTTAATCCTTGACATGGGTTATTCAAAAAGGACCTCGTGTTCTCGGCTATCGGGGCTGTGACAATAAATTTTTGAGTTTGGCTAACGCCGAGGTGCGAAACCCCGACAACGTCTAATCATGAGTTAAGAAAAAATTTACCCTTGTTACTGTCTTGAGTGAAAATTTAAAACGACTTCGCTGTTTTGTGACTCGAGACGTGTGAATTACATGGGTTATAGTATCCGACCTGCGAGATCCCGAAGTAGAACCAAAAGAGGAAACATTTTTACGAAAGGTAGGACTTGTTTCGAGAGTAGAATAATCGTCGCTACTCACGTGACAAAGTTTCAGAGGTCTCAATATCTCAGAGGGAAAAAGAAAACCATCTTTAGATTTCAAGCATCAAAATGAAAATTGTGACAGGCTAAAAAATAAGGGCGGCTCCAACAGCTAGTATGTTTAATGTTTTGGACCTTGATGAACAATTAAAATGATAAAATGCATTTTGATGATAATGAAAATAAATTGTTGATGGGTGGAGCACTTACAGAGACAATAATGCCATGAGAGGGAAATGGTGAGGAAATTTCCTTGCCAATTTAATATTCAAGAAAACCTCAATTTCCCATCTTCCCAAAATTTCAGTGAATGGAGGAAGTTGGTAGTTAAACTACCAAAATCCCACAATTATGGGAAATAATAGGGAGTTGTACCAAAACTGCCTTGCTTCAGAAGCATTGGCAGAAAAGTACCTACCTGGACACTGCTAAATTGACCTCGAATTTGGGAAAAATTGACCCATGATATTAGGAGGTCATTGGATGGTAAAAAACACAAGAGTCACAGAAGAGAAGGTTCAGAAAAATATCTCTCATGGATAGCAAACAGAGGGAAGTCAAGTTCTTTATGTTCTAGGTAAGAAAATAGAAAACACATTCTTTAAACCAAGCTAATAAATGGGGCTACAAATTGTGGGTATTTAATTGTGCAAGCTAATTGTTGTGACTCCCTAAGTCAAGAGCATACCCCCTTGTTTGGTGGAATTGGAGATATATCTTACTTAATGTTGTTGGTGAAAGAGAGTGGCCTTTATCTTTTTACCTATGTCATGGAGTGAGAATTTCCATTTTGGCATCATCTTCTGGCTAGGGGTGGCTAGCTACAAGGATAGAAAAAAGATAGTTGTGCCTATGGTTGGGTGGAAAGATCTAATGTTCCCATTTTTTTTATTCCCTTGCCTTTCAGTCAGAGGGGACTTTATTAGTTTATGTCATCCTGATTAGAGGAGTAAAATGAGGATAATAGTGAGCTCAGACAACTTGGAGGATATTATATGGGGCCCAGGCTAGCCCATTCACCATATTTCATCATCAGAATCATTTCCGCACAGTTTGATCTTGGTTCTGTGGCATTCTAGCCATTTCCGTAATTCTAGGTTATTATTGAGTATATTTTAATTAATTACATTGAAGGTACTCTTTGGAGCTTGTTTCTTGGAGAAACACCTTAGTGTAATAGCTCGTTGAAACCGGAGCAAAAATATCTACGAGATAGGATGATGAAAAGTGACTTTTGGTGGTCGGAGTTGTCATAAGGGAAAATTAATCACTTTTTTGAGTAAAAAGGTACATTAAATTAATAAAGTGATGTTATGAGAAAATATTAAAGATGAATTAAAAGTCACTTAAGAGGGAAAATGTTAAAAGGAGTATAAAATAGAGATAGGGGCTCATATTCTCTCATTATGTTGATGATCATTTTCACTTGTATCTTTGAGCTCTGACAGCTTGAATGTTTTGAGGGTTTTGAGTAAACAAACCATAGAGATCAATAAGGAGGTGAAATATTCCTATGTTCATGATCCAAGCTTGGCCAAGGTGGTGAAAAATTCCACCCTCGTCATTATATTCCAGTTTAGTTCCAGTTATTGCATCTTTGGTGAGGAGAGGCGCACCTGTTGAGGTTTTTCTGCAGAGTGGGCAGACTGTTCAGGCAAGGATAATTTGATTTGGCCATTTGGAGTGAGATATGAAGCTTTTATCCTTGGGGTTGTCTTTAGCATACTGAGAGTGTCTTTCCTTGGTATTTTGGAGGACTCTTATCCTCTATATTTATTTATTAACCAAGCTTGGAAAAATTTATGAAGAAGGGCGCACTAAGGGTTTGGTATCTTGTGGTTGAGGAGAAGTTTTGTCATCTACATCCAAGGGATCTTCATATATGAGTTAGCCATCATCAGATCTACAAGTTTGCATACATTTCATGAAGATTTTACATCAGATTTATTGTGCATATTTCAGCAGGGTGTAAGCAACAAGGAGGGCACATTCTTGGTATGGGATTTGTGGATTTTGCATGATATAACATCTCTTTTGGGCAGCCATCATTAGGGGATCAAAAAGGAGGATCATTGACACTATTTTCTTACCTTTTGGAGGCATTGTAGGCCAATAAAGTGGTTATTGTATTACTTATATCAAATCTGGAAATTACTACCATTGGACAACCATTTATATTAAATAAACAAGCAAGGATTGTGTGGAGGTATTTGTGCTTTTGTTGTGTATTACTTGTAATTTACTCTAATGTTTATTATAGTCTATGTTTCATTTGAATTCATGTTGTTTTATACAAGTTAAACTCAAAACATGGATGGAAATGCAAGCTACAGCCATGCATGCAAACTAGTTGACATAATGCCTCAATGAGAAAAACTATCATATACATAACAACAAGCAAATAATCATAAGGATAGACACTTTAGGGGTTCTAAGGAGGTTGGAACTCATCCCATTGACCCTCTAAAAACATCAGTAATCCACCTTGATATTTGAGACAACAAGAGAGTTGATTTGCCCAAGGCCTTTGAGAAAACACTTTAAGTGTTTGATGAAAGTTCTCAACCAGTGATATCTTATTTTTATATCATATTTGGTTGGGGATCTTACAGTGGTATCAGAGCTTGAATACTCCCAGCCTGTGAGGATTGTTAATGAAGGAATACAACATGTGAAGGAAAGATGGAAAATCAGTTGGAACAACAAGTGTTTGTGGTAGGAATAAAGCTACTATCACTCCCTCCCTTCAAGAATACTCTTCTTACAATTCTCAAGCCAACAACGAAGATTTTTTCTAAGGTGGATTGATCTCCTTCATAGGTTATGTTGGATGCAAGACACCCATTAAGGGAAGCTTTACTTATGCCAATGTTTTTGAGACACCAGGATGGAGGTGTGTCACTTATGGTGGCCACATGCATTAGTGAGATCACCAAGATCTCAACACCAGATGTTCCTTATGAGGATGATGTGATGAGGGATGCCTTTCAAATTATTATTTCCACCTTCTGAGGTTTGGGTGATATACATAGTCCCTTGTTTGGAAGGAGGGTAACCCTTTTGGAGACAAAGGCAAAGATTGGGTCATGTGTGGTGATGTGGGATATTGGATGTCATGATTTGATCCTTGAGATGTTTCACATGTTTTTCTCTTTTTTCCATGAAGCTCATCCAAGAAATGTGATAAACTCAATGCAATCAATTATGACTCTTATGGTGGATGAGAGTGATGATATTCCAGAGTCGTTGGTGGCAGTTATACGAGCTTCCTTGGGAGGAGGCGAGAAGGGTTTTTCTTCAGCTGGCCATAGACTTTCTATGTATGTGATGGAGCATTTTGCAAACATGCTTAAGCCTTATCCGACCATACCACCTGATGACATTAGCACATGCGATGGACAAGAGCAAAGTACATCAGATCATGAGGAGGAAGTATCTCTGCCTTGTGAAGAGGATGATGATTTTGGTGTAGATACACCTAAGTGCGTGGGAGCATTGGTACGAGACAGCCCACTTGTGGAGCATAGTCTCACATCACAAGATATGCCTATGAGTGATGGTTGGAGTAGCGCAACGGATGTTGAGCAAAGTAGCTCAACAGGTCTTGGGGAGTGCATTGATGAGAATTCCACAGTTGACCTTAGCAGCAGGAGTTATGAGGTATCACTTCAACACGATGGAGGTGTTGATTCGCACGAGTCACAGTACTTGGAAAGACAATTGAAAGTCATACAGGATATGATTGTGGCGGCCATGAGGCACCTGGATGATACATATGCATTGGTGGCAGTATGTTGTTGGAGAGCCATGGTGACATAGGATAGTTCGAGTGGAGAGTTTTCCATTAAGGAATTTCAGACACTTAGAGAGAGAGAGAAGGCGATGAAGACCAACTACCAACATCTCCTTATGGATAGATATTACCTTCTGAAGATTGGTGAGATCTACCATGGGGTGTTGGAGGAGAAGGAGAATGAGGTGGATCAACTCACTCATGAGTTGGTGAGAGCATAAGAACTCTTAAAGAGCACACAGATAGCCCTTCGAGAATCAAAGTCCAGAGTAGAGCAGTTCCTTGAGGAGTCTAGTCAGGTCTCCACTACATCCCTCTTAGTAGAGAGTTAGTCATATGTTTTAGCTATGTCACTAGAGGATGTTGGTGACATGGAGGATTTGATGGAGGAGCACCAATTGATGGAGGAGAGTGAGGGGTGCTCAAGATCGAATATGATTATGGAGAGACATGACCCAAAGTCATTTGAGGTTGTTCATATGTCATAGGATCTACCATTCTTGGAGAGCTCTGAGGTTGTTGAGCGTATACCATGTGGACCAGCCAAGTGGGAAGTATATGCGTCCAAGAATTGTGGGGACATGTATATTACAGATGAGGACATATCCATTTTGGATCCATGTTCGACTAACATTAGTGTAGTGATTGATATAGTGACGCATACATGATACATAATGATATGTAGTGGTGTACAAGGGTATGCAGTGTTATGCAGAGGGGTACAGTGTTACACATTGGGAGATTGTGGAACATGGATGGTCCAAGGCAGGACGATCCACTCTTTTCTGGCAATACAGGGGCCTTGGAGGTCGTACTCTTAGCATCGACAATGTTTGGAATTATGGAGGGAGTATGGTTGAACATCTATGTGAGGAGATGCCTTTGGAGGCATGTGATGGTATGGGAGTAGCGTGGAGCCATGGTGATTATTCAGATAGTCTATTAGTGCATAGGGATGAGATCCATGGAATGGTACACTCCTCAAATATTGATTTTCAATTGGCATATCACCACGACAAGGTCAGTGAGCAGGATAGTCACAGAACTATTCTTAGGTATCCTTATGAGTTTTTGGTCATGCCCTTGGGATTGACCAATGCACCTACCACTTACCAGATTTTCTTACAGTTGCAGAGATTTATGCTTATGTTCTTTGAAGCTCTCAATATGTACAACATGACATTGGAGGATCCCTTCAGACAGTTGGATGAAATATGGGGCATTGTAGACATGACTGTGAGTTTTTATTTAGGGCATGTGGTTAGTGCATAGGATGATAGGGACAGATTGAGGCATGACATGATATACTACAGAGGTGACACATATTTATTCTGTGAGGCCACACTTAGGGAAATGAAAACGAGGGTGATGCATGATGCACCTTCGGTAGAACTTTACAGAGACTTGTATGAGCATGAGATACCAAATATGACAGAGCTACTTTACAGGAAGGTGTCTAGGCTCCAGGAGCTATTAGAGTACATTATTAGAAATAGGGATAGCAGATTTCTTTGTGGGGGTTGGTAGGAGCATGAAATATTAGCATGCATCGAGTATAGAGTTTGGTTTCAATCAGTTGATCGCATACAGGGATCAAAGATGAGGCTTAGTTGGATTCCAATAGTTATTAGTGTAGCACAACAACATTCAGTAGGCCTTGGGAGTGGCGGACTTCCAATTTGGTGGTGGGATCCGGGCATTCATCTAAGTGATAGATTTCTTCAAATGATGATGATGAAGATCGACATAGTTAGTCAGTGATTAGTCTGCTTGATTTTTGGGATATCAGTAGAGGGGAAGTTGAGACTTACTCTATATGGAAGGATAGACTTTTTTTCCTGATACCCAGGATCGAGGCTAGCAGCGGATTTGCACACTTAGACTTCACTGAGACACTTTTGTAGGGTATGATTCAGGATAGTGCATTCAGTCCCTTCAGGGATTTCATCTTGGGGTGCAAGAGAGGAGGATGCAGGTTGGGCAGGTTTGTCCGACAAAGATTATTAGAGTGGTGCAACAACAACATGGTGGTTCCTTTCTAGGATTAGTTTGGGACCCCATGATTACATTGTTTGACAACTTATCTATTGTTAGAGATGAGAGAGTTGATTCTGATTTTCAGAA
>JASDQU010244019.1:165189-198522 GCA_032191745.1 Picea mariana | reverse complement strand
CATGTATTTCTTCCCTTCACCCTTGGGCTTCTGTCCTCCCTTTGGACCCTTTCTGAACTTCTTCTTGCTAGTGGTAGCAAGAGCCACATTCTCCTCCTCATGACCTGTAGATGAACTTCCATACACATAACCTCTCTGGGTCTCCTCCTGAACAAAGTCATCCCAAAGACGTTCCCAATTGGGAATCTTCTACCTAGCAACAATGCCCTCCACAAAAACAATCCATTGTTTGGAAACACCATTCAATGTTGTTCTCACAAGATCACTGTCAACTGTGGCTTCCCCCATAGCTCCAAGCTCATCCCTCACCTGTGTCAATCTAGTAAGGTGTGTGACCACATTTTTAGCCTTGGTCATTTTTATGCTCTTTAGTTTTTCCCTCAAAACCATTTTACAGTTCTCATTTCTACTCTGGTACAATTTAGTTAAAGACTCCCACATCTCATAGGCATGTGTCTTCCCCATCAAGTGAGGAATCAAATGATCCTTGATGGCATCAAGAATAAATCTCTTATCCTTGATACTCTTCTTAGTATAGGCTGCAAGAAGAGTAGCATCAGTAGGTACCACAACAAGATGAGTAGTGGTATTCTCCACAATGTCCCACAACTCGTTCTCTTGAAAAAGCAATATCATCCTCTCCTTCCAAGCACCAAAATTTATTGCCCCATCAAGTCTATCCTCAACTCTCAAACCAGTAGCCATGACCCTTTTTCTGCTGAAAATCACAAATTCAAAAATCTGCCCTGTGAAGTGTCTGTTGTCCCAATTTTTTGTCTGCTAAAATCTCTGCTTCCCTTCAACTCAACTCTGATACCATGTTAAAATTTCAGACCCCAACCCAGTTTCAGTCTCGCTAATTTTTCAGCCAAAGTTAAATGCCCAAACCCAGTTTTAGCACTGTTTCAACACAGTTTCAACATATAAAAACTTAGCAGAAAATAAACTTCAGAACTGAAACATGAGGATTATGAACATCATTTTCAACGTAGAAATAAAACATCAGCAGTATGCAAAACTCAGAAAATTTAGACACAAGAATTTTCAGTCTAACTTCGACCCTGGAAAAACCCACAAGGGGAAAACCAGTGAGAGAGGGATTTTTATTATTATTGAGCTTCTGAGAAATTTCTTTTACAGCATATTCATCTTCAGAAATTTACACAAACTTATCTGGACTTTCTTTTGTAAAAAATCCTTTTGAACAGTCCTGGAAAATGCTCCTCGATTTCTGTCCCAGAAATCCATACAACTGTACGGCTGTCCCAACAATTAATGTTGTACGGACTGTCTCAAAATTCATGCCAAAACTCTGCTAAGACTGTACAGAAAACCCAGCATGAACAGATCCTTGAAAACCGTGTTGTACGACACTCAAAATTCATGCCAAACTGTACGAACTGTATGAAAATACACTCAGAAATTAATTGCAGTAGTTACCTCAATTTCTGTGCCAATGAATGGTTGTACGACAACATTGGTATGCATGCCAAACTCCTTAGAAATTATTCTACTATCTCCCTCAATTTCTGTGCATGAAAAATGGTTGTACGGCCTCTAGAAATCTGTACCGTATGGTCTGCATTAATAGCTGTACCTTGTCTTGATATCCATGCTAGCTTGCTACCTTGGGATGTGCACCCAGATCTACAAATGCTGCCTCTATTTCTCCAGCTTGATCTCCTCTCTTTTCTCTCTTGCTCTCTCAACAAGAAATGAATGAAATACCCACAATGGGTGCGCCCTCTTTCCCTAATCGACCTCATGAGGGAAGGTGAGGGGTTTTCTAATCTAATGGTTGAGATTAGATTAGATGGGTGGCTAAGATTTGGTGTCTCTTCACTCACCCTCACTTTAGTCATAAATTTATCTTTTAATTTGCATCTCACAAATTAATTTGACTAGGACCCACATTAGGCACTTTCTCCCCCTTAGGCGCCTAGGGAAGAGAAACACTTGCCTTGGTACTTTATTTTAATTAAAAATTTAACAAATAATGCTTCAATAATTCACCATACCATAAGCATAAGTGATCAGTAAAAACAACCATGAAACCATACCATAACTTCTGTAGATGATCTGAACCTATAGAATGTTGATCTGGGAACTTGCTTCAAACTTTAGGGACCTGGAACCAACATCAACTCAAGTCTTTATGATATTTTCAGTTGTACGCAACCTCCTCTACTATCAGCCTACGTATACATGTGCATTCCACCATTGCATCCCACATATGTACGCGACCTCTTCCACAGTCATCTCACGTACACTTTAGAAGCTAGGGTTTTTCTGAAGCTCTGAAACTTTCTCCTTCAAACCTCTGTGCTACGTAAAAATTGTGAAACTTCTGATGTATCCATGAGTACCTGCAATGAACCTTTCACCAAATAATAGATATTCAATGTGCTCAAAAATCATCTTCATAAGAGACCGTTTCTCCCTTATTTATACTCTCCAAGTAGCTTCCTCTAGGGGTTATCTTCTAACCAAATTCCTTAGTTTAGGGATAACTTACTTCTAACCACTTTGTCCACTTACAACCACTTTATCCAAAAAACATAATCTCACCACTTCTAGTTGCAACTAATTTATTTTTAATTATTTTCTTTTTTCAACCACTTAACTCATGATTAACTCCTATTTTCACCCACTTTAACTAGTCAACTTCTTCTAGGAGCTTCTAGAATAATTTGACTTCTTTGACCTTATTGACTTATTTGATCTTGTAGGGGCTTCTAGATAACTCATGAGGGTTCTCCAACTTCGCAAGGTCATATCTCCCTAACCATGAGGATCCATGTGGCGTACCACATATCATTGTAAACCACACAGCATGTACTATCCATATAAAATGGTCTCACTTGCAAATTTACTGATATTCATTACATTAATAATAAAAAACAATTGGGTTCCTTAACCATACTACTGGGACTAATCAACCACCTAACCATTTGTACTTGCAAAGCATCTTCCTGTGATGGATTTCACCATAAGGGGACCACTTTGAGAACTTTATCCAAGAGTGTCTTCCCATGAGGGATTTCACCATAAGAAGACCATTTTGGAGTTCATCCATTTGGTTCTTCCTATCAACCATGACATGAAAATAATGATACACCATCCTTTGGTATCAACCTTGACATCATCCATTTGGTTCCTCCTATCAACCATGGCTTGACAACAATGATACACCTTCCTTTGATATCAACCTTGACATCAATGACAACACATCACTATCACAACACTTGACATTAATCACATCAATGACAAAATAATCCAACAATAAATAACATCAATTATACAACTTCCATTACATCAATGACAACACATCACTATGACACCACTTGACATCAATCCTTTGACATAAATGAAAACATAGTCCAAAATATCCCCCTTTGGATTGATGGAAACACCAACAATGATGTCAACACCAATCATTGATGGAGACAATGGTGGCAACACTTAGACATGGCAATGATCCTTCTCCCTCTATGATCGACTCTTCTCATCCATGTTTCTATCTCTCCACATCAATGTTTCTATCTATCCCCCTTTGAAATCAATGGAAAAGGGTATATCTCGTTTGGGGTTTCTCCCCCTGACTAAACTCTCCTTGAGGCTACTCCCTCTATCTTCACTTTCATGTCGGATTCTCTCCATGCATTTGATGAATTTACCCCCCTGTGACAAAGGATATCACTATGATGCATTGCTTCTAATGCTCCATCTATCATCACCTCTATCATCTCTCCACCTAGAATCATACTTATGTAACCAATCATGAGAAAAAGGAGTAACTCCCCCTATGGGTATGTCTCCCCCTATATTCTCTGCAATATGTTGGGTAATCACTATGAACAATATGATACCACTGTAATATGTGTCTACTGCAGATGCTACTGCTCAAAAATATTGCACCATGATCTGTTTTTCCTTTGATGATCCTTGGACCTTTCCATGCATTATATAATGATTCATCAATATGTACCTCAACCTGTACCATCAACCAATGCATCAACGATGCACCAAACTTGTACCACCACAAGTGCATCGACTATGCAAAACACAACCTATCATAAACAATCTCATCAACCAAAACATATCTATCCACCAAGATCAATCACCAAGACAACTTTCAATCATATGCACAATATGACCAAGATGCGCATCAAGCAATACTACCCACAAACATCAACAAAATGTACCACAATCACGATGTGCTTCTAAAAATATATCCATACATATATGCTACATCATCCATAGACCATGTGCCAACTAGCAAATGCCTCTAACAATGTACAAAGTGTGTATCAATCATGCATCATCCATAGATCAAGTTGTGACTCATCAAGATGTGTCAATATCACCATAACATGTGTCAACCATCCACATAATCCATGTACCATACATCATATACCATGAAATGTATCTCAACCATATGCCAAGAATATGTTCCAGATGTGTACCAAACATGTACTTCAACCATATACTAAAGATATATGCCAATGTAACCAACAAGAGTCCTCTATCAATGCACCAATACCAATAGCATCATCAACCATATAACATGCCAACCATGTACCTCAAACAAGTGTCATATCACCATGATATGCCTCGATCAACTACCATAAACCATGTGCCAATGTATCCAAGATGTGCACCAAAAATGTATCTCAACAAGTAGGTCTCAATCAATACATCACACTATCATAAATAATTATATAAACCCATGTGTCAAAACTTAACCAACAATATGTCCCAGTATGTATCTTCAAGCATGAACTAATCATATACCAAGATCATAAAACAAATGCTACTCCTCAAGATATATCAATAGAGCTCACATATGTACCATCCATGTACTACAATAGATATTCCTCAAACAATTTACTACAACAAGTATAATGTAGCAACAATACCTCTAGACATGTACCAAGAATGTGCCTCAATAGATCAATGATGTACCTCTATCTAGTATCACACAATCCATGATATGATTCATAAAAAAAAATCCACAACCTTATTGATAAGTACTTAACATAACCAACATTATACCTTAACAGAAATGTCTCAATCCACACACTAGGGTTAGTACCATGGATCTAAGATATGCATCAAGTATATGCTCCAAAAATCAACCATATATCATCACAATACATTCATAAAACACACATACAATCATGAAAACCTGAAGCAATCTTAGACCCTGCATAAACTACGATGTACCATCAAACCATGCTTAAACTCATACGTACACCCATTTTTCAAATCCTTACCTTAGGTACACGACTTGTTCATAAGCCACCTTGCGTATGTACATGACCTATGCATATGCTAGCTCGCATATGTATGTGACAGTTCCCACAGTAACCTCTGTATGCCTCATAAAATACTTAAGCTTGAGCTTGCCTCATGGTTGCCATTTTGTTCAGTCTTCTTCATCCAATTCTGAGAGTCTCCCAACTTCTCAACACTTGTACTATGTGCTTCCATCCTTTCAACATTGTCTTCCTTCCAAGTTTCATGTGCTCTTCTTTCCATATTATATGAAGCACTCCTCATTGACTGTCTCCTTGAATTCCAACAATCATGATATTTGTGGCCAAACCCACTGCAGTTGTAACATTTCATGGTGTGACAATGTGCAACAATGTCTCCCACTTGATTACATCTCCAACATCTTATGATGTTATTGAATCTTACAACATCTTTCCTTGCATAATGTTTACAATCCAAATATTTGTGACCATATTCAATACATAAGAAGCAGTGCCCATGAAAAACATTTTCATACCTGTGATATGGTGTCAACCTTGAAGACATCTCTCTTTTGAATTTGCTTTGATGTGTAGGAATGGATTCTTTGTGTCTTCCTTGTTATGATCTTCTGAAAGTTTCCTTCCTTTGTGCATCTTGGCTTTCACCCTTTGAAAATGAAGGACCTACATCATGCTTCTTATAAGTGCTAGCTTCAGAGTGTGTTGCTTGTTGTATCCAAGACCAGAATTGTCATTTGGTGATCTTTGACTATCTAATATTATTGAGTTGTTCATGAACTTGTTTGAATTCTCTTCTTTCCTTCTGAAATCAACTACATTTGCTTCCAACTTATGGCATGATTCTTCTTTTTCATTTACCTAATTCTTCAATAGTTCCTATATCCTCTTAGCTTCTTCAAGTTGGGTCCTTATATTGACATTGATTTCTCTTATTTATTTAGGCTCTTCAATGATTTTTTTAAGCTCATGATATACCTTATTTTTTTCTTCTTCTTGGCTAATTATTTCATTCTTTAGTCTCTTGATTTCTTCTTCTTTTTATTCTAATTTGATCCTTTGCTTAGTTTCACTTTCTTCTTGTTTCTTGAGCATTTTCCTTAGTTCCATGATATGCCTTTGATACTTTTCTAGATATTCCTTAGTGAATATTTCAAGATCCTTAAAAACATCTTAATCATATCCTATTTCCTCGCTAACTTCTTCTAAATCATTTATAACTTTATCTTTAATATTCAACAAATTTTCCTCTTCGTTTATAAGATAAATGTTAGATGATTCTACACAATATTCTTCTAATGCATCTAGATCTTCTTCTTTATTTGTAGGAGAACATTCAACATCACCACCTTTAGAATTGCAATCAAACGATTTTGGAGAGTATTTGCCTTCATTGATGACTAAGTATTGATATGCCTTCTCTATCTTCAAGCATAGGTCCTTGGCAGAGGTACATTGTCCTATTATTTCTTTGACAGAACCTAAGAGTTCATTTAATATGGTCATGAATGCCACTTAATTGTTCTTATTTGCTTCCTTTTGGGTTGCATATTTGGATTTTTTCTTTGAGGGAATTGATCCAGCAACAACTGCATCCCAAATACCTTCTCCTTTTGACTTCAAATACCCTTTAATTCTTATTCTTCATGCTGAGTAATATTTCTCATCAAAGAAGGGAACTTCTATTGCATGTTCATCCATTTGTGTGTCCATGGATCTCCTTCAAGCTTGTAAGGCTTATGATGAAGTCCTGATCTGATATGAATTGTTGGATACACCGACCACATTGAGAGGGGGGGTGAATCAATGTATGGCTCTTTTTACACTTCTTTCAAAACTTTAGTTAGAAACCACTTCAAACATTATTTTTCATTCACAATTATCTACTTGCATATAACGACATTCATCAATAATAATAAACCATCACCATAATGAACACAAAGAACATCGGATATATGTGTAATATTTTTGTATTATGTGTTATATGAGACTACAATCCCTAGGGTTTATCAAAACCAAATGAAAAGGAGCACCAAATCCATGAGAGAAACAACTCTCAATGTAAGACCCACCTTGCAGATCTCAACACCAACTGAGATGTGAGGAATCCAACCCTCAAGTACAAGACCCAGCTTGTAGATAAAAAATAATTTGTCAACAGATACATGATCTTTTTATACTACAACATGCATATGTACGTGACATGTCTATACTACAGCACATGTATGTATGAAACCTATCAATACTGCAACAAATGTATGTACACGACCTCCTCCACTATCTACCTACGTACACCTTCAGAAAATCTAGGGCATCCATTCTTCTGCACCTATGAAACTTTTGTGCCTCTATCACATCCACCATTAAATTTTCACTGCATCCAACCTATCACTGCAACCAACCTGTCCGATGCATACATCTATAGATTATTTGGGTTGGTTGTCATTGATGTCAATCCTTGAAGAAAGTCCGGTAGCGAATTCTGGTAGCACAAAGGTTTGGGTAATGGACCCAAGTCTGTTTGATGTATAATGGTATGATTTTTAATATATTTGAAGTTAAGACTATTCTATATGAATATTACATGTCATTCCATTTCCGATGGTATGTGTAACGTCACATAACTCCTCAAGGTTAGAGAGTTATGTCCATGTGAAGGTATGCTATTTTTTCTATAACTCCTTTTCTGAGAGGTTCCAAGTAGTGAAATCTAGAGGAATTGCATAAAATACACTGAAGAACATTGTTTACCATTTTCATATATTTATTCATTACAGGTACATAGTTATGATTATTGTAAGTTAGGGTTGTTGACTAATCCAAAACTAGTCATGTGAGACTAAAGTAAAATTTGATGAAAATGTTAGTCTCTTGTTGAGAAAGGTTTGCATGTATGTGATCATATACACCAGGTCTGTTACCAAGTTAAAAATCATATTTTGATGATGAAATTGATTAGGGATTTTGGCTGAGGTATGTTATAGATAAAGGTTGTATAACAGTGAGGTTGTGGCACATGGTTTGATGTAATGGTTTATGGTATTGGGTTTATGGATAGAGTGATGAATTGTTAGATAAATTTTGATGGTTATATTGGTATATGTATTTGGTATATGGTTGAGGTAAATGTTGGGTACATGGTTGAGATAAGTAGTTGATGATTTGTCACATACATGAGGTGTATAGTTGATGATGTTGGTGCATCTTGATGAGTCATAGTTTATGTGTATTTGACGCATGACTGGTACATATTTGGTGCATGGTTGATGCACTCGTTGATGGTATAGGTTCAGGTATAGGTTGGTGCATGGTTGATGAACTTGTTAATGGTACAGGATGATTACAGGTTGAGGTATAGGTTGGTGCATGGTTGATGCACTTGTTTATGGTACAGGTTGATTACAGGGTGTTTGGTAAAAGTTGGAGCATGGTTGATGCACTTTTTTATGGTACAGGTTGATTATAGGCTGATTGGTACATGTTTACAATAGTATATCTCACAGTGATAGTGTGAAATTGGTTCCATCATTCCACTTTTATTTCAGGATGACTGGACTGGGCAAGGACATGTGGTTGTAGCCACTTTCCAGTTGTAGCCGGAGAACATAGGGGGTTATAGAATCCTTCTGGTTGTAGGTAGAGAATTGGGGAGTTAGAGCTTCTGTCAGATTGTAGCCTGATAAACTAGGGGGTTGGAGCCTCCTTCCAGTTGCAGCTGGAAAAAAAAGGAAGTTGGTGTTTCCAATGAATGTAATTATTAAAGACATATAATAAAAAGCATTATGTGTCTTTCTCTCGCTTTGGGTTTCCACGTAAAAACACTGGTGTACTATGTATGTGTATGATTGCTCATTTGTTCATTGTTTATTTACTCTACAACTATTAGATGATAATTCTAAATTTATATAACACTTGCATTTTGTGGTTAAAAAGGATTAGATTTCTCTATTACTAATTCACTCCCCCTCTCAGTAATCCAACAATTGGTATCAGAGTCGGTTCCTTCAAGAATCATTTTAACCATTGAAAGGTAGATGATGGAGATAAACATGTATAAACATGGAATACCACAATTTGATGGACAAAAGTATGCATTCTAGAGAATAAGAATGAAAACATATATACAGGCACAAGGATTTGAAATTTGGCAATCTATAGTAGATGGATACAAAGAACCAACAATTCTGCCAACAAGTGAAAGAGAAATAAAACTCGGTCAAAATAATTCCAAAGCCACAAATGAGCTTTTGAATGGTCTTGGTGAATCAGTATACACCAAATTTATGCATTGTAAATCTACTAAAGATATTTGGGACAAAATTCAAAATATTTATGAAGGAGATTCAAAAGTCAAAGCAACAAATATTCAAACTTACAAAGGTCAATTCGAACAACTAAAGATGAAGGAAGATGAGAATATTGCAACTTACTTCTTATGAGTCGATGAAATAGTAAATGCAATCATAGGATTGGGAGAAGAAATTATATAATTTGTAATTGTTCAAAAGGTACTAAGATCTCTTCCTATGAGATTTGATCTTAATATTTCAACACTAGAAGAAAGAGTAGATCTAGACTCAATAAGCATGGACGAACTACATGGAATCTTCATATCATATGAAATGATAATTGAATAGGAAAATACATATATAAAAGAAGCATCTTTCAAAGCATCCAAAATGTCAAAGAAAAAGGGAAAGAAAAAAGAAAAAGAAAATAGCAACAAAAGTGACATCTTGGAAGATGATGAAGAAATGGACAACTTTGTCAAGAGATTGAATAAGGGAACCAATGAAAGATATAAAGGTAAGATTCCATTGATTTGTTTTAATTGTGATGGTATTGATAATTTTGCTAACAAATGTCCTCATAAGAAAAATAAGGGGAATGATGAAGATTAATCAAATAGAAAACAAACATATAAAGGAAAAAGAACCACAAACAAAGTTTTCAAGAAAAACTTATGAACCAAAGAAGACATCTCCTCATCAGATGAATATGAAGTTAGTGACAGTGAGACATAAAGAGTTCTATTCATGGCAGTAGAAGACTCTGATAAAGAAGAAACCGAAGAAGAATATGAAGAGGCAGAAGTTGAATATGAGAAGAAATATTGATTGCCATAGAAGTTATAATAAGAGAAAAGAGGAAAAACAAGAAGCTACAAGCAGAACTAGAAAAGAAAGAAGACACTCAAGAACTAGAGCATATCATCATGGAATTGAAGGTTCAAATAGAAGAATATAAAAGAATTGAAGAAGTACTCAAAGAGAAATTGGAAGAAAGAGACGGGATCATTGGAAATTTGGAAGCAAAGATTGTCACATTGAGAAAGGATCTTCAAAACAAAAATATGCAGATCAGCTCAAAAGTTTTGGATGACATTATCAACAGTCAAAGGACTAATCATAACAAGTCTAGAATTGGATAAAATCAGATAGAAAATGGATCAAGCTCCAAATCAACAGAGCAAGAAACATATCAAAAAAGTTATGAAGAAACAATTAAAGGGGATAGGAAGACCTATAAGGAATATTACAGAGACACTCCTCCACTGAGAAGATTCAGATTTCAGAATCGACGACTGACAGAAACAAATAGGCCTCGGGAAGAAGAAGGATTCATAAGAGTAAATCCTCTCAGAATATCTTCAACTCCCAGGTATCAAACTATATTTTTGGGTTTATGTTATGCATGCAATAATTTTGGACATAAAGTTGTAAGTTGAAGAGATAATAGCGGGAACATAAAAAACTTTGAAAGTCATACACAAAATGGTTATCCAAGAAGGCCTAGTGAAACACAAAGAAGAAGCTACAACAGGTTTGAATCATTAAGAACTGAAGTGGAATGCTAAAATTGAAATAACTTTGGACACATGGCCAAATATTGTAGAATGACAGTCCATCCTAGAGAACCACAACATAACAACAATAGTCACATATAGGAGCTCAGAAGAGAACATGGATAAGAAAGAAGAATTAATATAGAAATGGAGAATGCACACTCTCTCTACAAGCTAAGCAGAAGAAGCGTGGTTGGTATGTTGACAATGGTTATTCAAAACACGAAGAACAGGTGAAAAAAAACTAGGTCCCAAAGATCGCAAGATTGGAAATAAAATGATATGAAGAAAATTCTACAGAGAAACAGAAAGATGCCAGATACAGAAAGATTTGGAAAATAACTTAAAGAAAAGAAGGGAAGGTAAATAAGGAACAGGTTCAAGAGATTGTACTTTAGGAACTATACCGAGAGATGAATCCATGAACAAAAAGAAAGAAGTCAGAGCTCAGAGAGATGAGGAATCTACTAATGAAGATGATGATGAATACACTTCAAAGAAAGAATTTGTTTGAGCCATCTGGATTAGAGACTCCCAGATAATATGAATAATAGACAGGGGGATTCTATACGGTAGCTAAGACAGAACAAAGAACCATCCTTCGAGCAACTTGCAGAGTTTGAGCAGTGGATTCAGTGCATTCAGTTAGCAGAAGTAAAATATGATAGATTAATCAGGTGTAGTAGTACTTCATGACAATAAAATGACATATGAGTCAAAATTATGGACAGTTGTGTAGAAAAGTCTTGGATAGTATGGACAGATATGGATTCCTAAGAACCCTTAGCAGGTTTGGAAAGATACATGACAATGGATGAGAGCATAAATTCCAAATTGACAGATAATTTTTGGACACATACAGTGCATACAACAATTCACATTCAAAACAACGTAATTCTTAGAAACAACAATGACAAAACTCCCTATGAGCTTTGGAAAGGAAGTGCAGACAACAACCTATACAACAAGGTAACTCAAGATAGTATTTTATTAATTGAAATTTATTTTGATAATATTTTTTTTGGAAGTAATAATGACAGGTTAAGCCAAAAACTTTCAAAGGACATGCAGAATGAATTTTAAATTTCATTATTTAGAGAATTATCCTCCTTTATGGGTCTTCAGATATGTCAAAGAAACTGAGGAAATTTTATTTATCAAACTAAGTATATCAGAGAAATGCTAAATAGGTTCGGAATGGAAGATTACAAACCAGTTACCACTCCTATGCAAACTAGTTGCATGATAAGCAAAGATGATGATTCAAAGTCTACAGACTAAAGGCAATACAGGTCAATGATTGGTAGCTTACTATATGTGACAACATCTAGGACAGATGTAATGCAGGCAGTTGGACAGGTGGAAGGATTTCAAGAAGCACCAAAGGAATCACATGTATTAGAAGTGAAGAGGATTTTCATATATCTCAAAGGAACAAAAGAGTTTGGATTATGGTATCCAAAAGGAAAGGATATATCACTTATTTCCTACACAGATGCGGATTGGGAAAGTTGCATTGATGACCGATGAAGCACCAGTGGAGAAAAATTCTACTTGGATATACAGGTTGAGTATGATGAGACCATTCCAATCTATTGTGATAATACAAGTGCCATCAGTGTCTCAAAGAACTCGGTGATGCACTCCAAGACGAAGTACATTCGAATAAAGTAGCACTTTATAAGGTAACAAGTTGCAGAGAAGAACATAAAAGTTGAATATGTGGGCACAAAAGAACAAGTGGCATACATCTTTACAAAACCGCTTCCAAGGGAAGCCTTTGATTATTTTTTCCAGAGACTCGAAGTAATTTCTACTCCAAAATCAATGCTTTTGAATGCTTATGTCTTATATTTACATGAGGAAGCACCATAAAGAGGACAGTTCAGGTTGGGGGATCATTTTCAGGAAAATTTCAATCAGGGGGAGTATCCCCAAGGAAATTTTAGTTAGGGGGAGAAGCCCCGGATGGAAAGATACCTTTTCCATTGATGACAAAGGGGGAGAGATTTATCAGATGCAAAGGTAATTGTTTGGAGAAAGAGAATAAAGGCATGGTTCCAGGGGGAGTGATGGTCACAGGGGGAGCATGAGTGATATGAATTCAGTATTTCATCAAAGTGTTTCCATCAATTCCAAAGGGAGATATTGTTTATTATTTGGGTTGGTTGTCATTGATGTCAACCCTTGAATAAAGTCCGGTAGCGAATTCCGGTAGCACAAAGGTTTGGGTAATGGACCCAAGTTTGATTGATGTATAATGATATGAGTTTTAATATATTTGAACGTAATACTATTCTATATGGATAGTGCATGTCATGCCATTTCTATTGGTATGTGGAACGTCACCTAACTCCTCACGGTTAGAGAGTTATGGCCATGTGAAGTTGGAGAACCCTCATGAGTCATCTTGAAGCCCCAAAAGGTCAAAGTAGTAAAAGTGGTTGCAAAGAAGAAATTATTTAAATAATAAAGTGAAGTGATGAGTGTATTGTTGAGTCTCCATTTTGACATAAGATAATACCCTATCTTACCCTCTATCTAAGTCTTTTTGCCTCTATTATAAACCTATACTTGACTATTCCCTCCCAAAACACATGCCTAATAGCTATGTCATGTCTACAAGAGGTAATTGGTGATTTAAATCATGTTTGTTTAACTTTCTTAAATTAATTCGATTGAAAGTGTTTTATTTTGTATAGTTCTAGTAACTTGATTTATGAGCAGTCTATTCGGCACTACCAGACACTGTGTAATTCGGTACCGAATCCATTCCGGTACCAAAGAAAGTTTTGATCCAGTACCAACCCCATTCTGGTACCAAGACGTGCGTTATTCCGGTACTCCTTGCCCTGTTCCATTCCGGTACTAGACTTGCGACTGTGTGCAATTCGGTACCAAAACCTTTGTTTTGGGATGCGTTAGTTGGACCTGGATAATGGTGGAGATTTCGAGAAGACAGTTGGATAGAAGCGTCCGAGTCAATTCTCCAGTTGCAAGATCCTCCATCGCTCATGCACTTCATGTCATGAGGATGGAGTTGACTCCTAAACATTCGATGTAAATATTAATTCTGGAATTTCTTGAACTTTTTAATGTTTATCCATAAATATTGGTAGTATCGACTTACCTTATATAAGGAATGTTGTGTAGAAAGGAATGTAGTAAATATATGATAAGAATCAGAAAGTACTTGTTGTCGTCATGTATGAAGTAAAAGACTGTTCATCCAATTTACTAGCTGAATTAATACAGAAGATATTTTATGTCAATTCTTGGATGTGAGTGAAAGCTTTAGTCTGTTAACTCCTTAAGAGGTTCCATGTTAGTTTGGCAAGGGCCCACTGCCCCAACTAAGGTAAACCTCATTGTATACGTTCTGTGTGTTTGTGTGGATAGTTTACAACAGCGTGTGTGTGTGATTAGTCTTTATTTCATTCTCAGGATTGAGCATTGGGTTAATAATTTTGGATTGGTGTGTATAGGAAAGTGCTAGATCGAATATACATTTTATTATCCAATGTTGAAGGTAGCTATCTCATAATTTGAAGTGTGGGACTGATATTTTAAGCTTATGATTGTAGTATCGCAAGGGACCAGAAGACTTTATCTTTCATCTTCATGTGTTGTAATAAAGTCTTCCAGTGACACTGAATTCCCCTTGTGTTGGTTTGATAGAATTACATGAAGTTGAAGTTGGATTTTGTTTCAAGAATGGTTGGAGTTGATTGTTTTAATTACTATAGGAGACAAGCTTCTTAAAGTTCATGTTTTCAATACAAGTGCCTAAAATGAATAGACTTGTCTCTCTGGTACAACATCTCTTTGATTGATTGTTTGTCTGAGTTTCATTATCAGTTTTCTCTTTTAGGTTCAGAGGATATTTTGAAGTATTTAGAGATCTTAGAAATGGAACTTTTATGTTATTAATTATTTCCTATATGCAATAGACTTAGATAGGTTACTTGTTCTTGGCACATATGGTGTAATGACTCTTTCGATTATGAATCCCAGATTGACATTTAAATGAGTGTGAGATATAGAGTGAACATATTTACGCACCAACATTTTGGTGCTGTTGCCGGGGAGTTGTAAACGGTAACAGGTAGCATATTTTTTTTTGGGTTTGATGAAGTATTGGATTGGATTTGAGGATAATCTGAGGGTGGGGAGAAGACGGTAAGACGAAAGGTAAGAACCTACGCATCCACTTTGGTGGGGTTTCTCCAAAGTTAGGTTGTCCTCCTACCTTTAATTAGGAATTTGTGTTTTCATTGATTTCATTTTTTTATGAGTAGGTACAGGGATAATAAAGGCAGATTTATTGCTCCTAAAATCTCAGAAAAACAAGAAAAACAAACAACAAAGAAAACCCCCCCTTATTCTAATTCATCGAAAACTCGTGCAGGAAAAATTCTTAGAGGAGACACATCAAAGGCAGCCATTGCAACAACAACATAAGGCACTAGATCCGAAGCCACTGTTCAGATTAAAAACAGAAGGCAACAAGAAAAGGAGGTAGCACTGGCGACCCCATCCAGAAGAGAAACTGGAAAAGAAGTAGAGGTGATAATAGAAGAGGTTGCATCTGCTATTGGAAGACCACACAAAACCTTGGAACAACTAGAGATACCAGAGAACCAGGTGGTGGAACCATCACTCAGTGGAGAAAATTCACCACCTCCCTACAGAGTGCTTGGAAACATGACAGAAGAAGAGGGAAACATGGCCAATGAAACAGAGAAATTTGGATTCCCCATACTGGATATGGCTAAAGACGTTGCTATGAAGAACATTCCATTATCTTCACTTCCTCATTTCAGAGGTATGTCGACAGAAGACCCTAACTCATTTTTATTTGAATTTGACATATTGTGTAGGAGCTATAACTATACAGACAATGCTCAAAAATTAAAACTTTTCCCAGCCACACTAAAAGATTTGGCACTACGGTGGTTCATGAGCTTAGGGGAACACACAATTTTGTCTTGGGATGGTATGAAGGAGACCTTCCTCCAAAAATACCAAGATTAATGCAAACCTAGGGATGCTAGGAATGATATATTCAAAATGGAACAATCAGAAGAAGAAAGATTAGAAGACTACTTAGAAAGGTTCTTATACAATTACCAAAAGAATAAGTAGTTTTCCTTAGATACAACTACATTTAGGATTGTATTTTTAAAGGGGGTGAGGGACGATTGCATTGAAGTGTTAAAACTTATGAGTTCTGGGGACATATACCAAAAACCATTTACAGACATAGTAGAGTACTGTAAAAGATACTCTCGCAATCAAGCTAAAATAGGGAAAAGTATAAGGGACCCTACCAACATAATTGCTAAACCCAGATCCGAAGGTGTCACAAGAATTGAGCTAGGAAATCTATTGAAAAACTTTAAAACAGATATCCTACACACCATCAGTTCCCAACTAGATACCATGCAAATTAAAAGAAAACAAGAGGAAGAAAATGTTGCATTAGCAATCTTCTGTCATCAGTGTAGGAGGAAACACCCTGAAAAGGAATGCCCCCTCAATGTTATTGAACTCTGTGGTATTTGCACAAAGAACCATCCTACTAATGAATGCCCTTCTCTCCCAGGATTCAAGGCCATGTTCAAGGGAGGAGGAAAACCTGAGACATCTTACCCCCCTAGGAGACCATGGAGACAACAAAACCCCAATATGTTTGTCGACCCAATTACACAATACCCCGAACAACAATGGGAACCTCCCATGTCTTATCCTCAGTGGTCAACACAAACCCAACCTTGGCAACAAGGGTGGAGAGGACTTGTATATAGGAATTTCCCCTTTCAACCAACAAATTTTCCCACCTATCCAAATTTTCCTTCGAATATTTCATAGTTTATCCCAAGTTTTAACCCCCCTGCTCTTCTTCCACCCCCACAACCACAACAACCACTTGCACTACCCATGAATCCAAGTATGCAGCAACCAATGCAAGTTGCACCCATCCAAAACCCTCCTCGGCTAATTTCAAATCAGACATATCTGACAACCCCAGAGAAGAATGAACCCTTCCTTGAAAGATATAGTAAAGGAAGAACTCCAAAAAACTCCTACAAGCTAATTTCATTTACCCTATATCAGATAGAAAATGGGTCTCCCTATTAGTTATTGTACCAAAGAAAAACGGGAAATGGAGGATTTGTGTGGACTTTCAAGAGCTAAACAAGGCCACCTATAGAGACTACTTCCCTTTACCTTTCATAGATCATGTCTTGGATACTTTATCTCGGAAGAGGTACTTTTCTTTTCTGGATGGATTTAGTGGCTACAACCAAATACAAATTTCACCAGAAGACCAGAATAAGACCACATTCACCTTCCCTTAGGGAACCTATGCTTATAGGGTTCTCCCCTTTGGGTTATGTAATGCCCCTGCTACCATTCAGAGGGTTGTCTTGGCTATTTTCTCTGATCTAACCAATGATTGTGTGGAAGTCTACATGGATGACTTCACAGTATATGGGGATGACTTCCAACAGGCATTGGATAATTCGAAGAAGGTACTGATTACATGTAAAGAGACCAACCTCTCACTCAGTCACGAAAAATCAAGAATGATGCTTACTGAAGGAATCGTTCTAGGTCACCACATCTCCAGTACTGGAATAAGAGTGGACCCTACCAAAATTGACATTATTTCCCAAATTAATATCCCTAGTTCACAAAAGGAAATCAAAAGTTTCTTAGGGCATGTCGACTACTATATGAGGTTTATTGATCAGAATCTGGACCAGGGGTCTAAAATTTGCTCAATTTTCAAAGTGCTTGGAATGCGACAAAAATGGTGCCATTGCGTCCGACTCGTTCTCCTGATTCTGGCGGTATATTTATTTTCACAAACGGAGTCTGTATGGAGAAGTTATTGCGATCTATTCGCCGGGCCAAACAGGCAAAATTTTGATGCTGACTGTACCTGTCTGTACAGTCTGTATAGGACACGTGGCAAGTCCGTACGGTGACACGTGTCTGTCCGTACAGGACACGTGGCAGCTCCTGGGTGTGACACGTGTCATGCATTTTTGGCATTTTTAGCGCACGGTTGGACCAATTGGGAGGTGACATGTGTCACCACTGGGAGGGTGACACGTGGCATATGCTGACGTCAGCCTCCATCGTGGCCCGAGATGACGTGGCGACCGTACAGTCAACGTGGAAATCAGTGGTTGGTTTATTGTGGACAAATAACATGGTGACACGTGGCAGTTTTGAGGGAAAATGATTGGATGCCACGTGGCCCAATCACGGGCTGCCACGTGGCACCCCGGTATTTGTCTAATTGGTTTTAGTTTCAAAATGTTTTGGGGTCGACCGGATTCGAACTGGTGACCTCCCACTATGCCAAAGACTTAACAAAATCTGCCAACCACTACACCATACGTCGTTGATTATTAACCAAATGGTAAAAAATATTTTTGAATGGGTGTAAAGGTTGTTATGGCGGCGTTTCGGGCCGGGGGTAAGCCCCAGCCCGCGATCATTGGAAATTGCATGTGACCCATTCAAACAACGCGCGGGGGTTACATTTATTAAAACCGTAAACCATTTCATTTATATATATGCATTGGAGCGGGAGTTTTGTGACCCGTGGTCGCGTGCCTTTTCAACAATGTGACCGTCCGTTTATACCCTATGGTGCGTGTTATAACAGCGCCCGGTCACACATTACATGCATATGACCAATGTATGTTTTAAATGGCACGCGCATTTTTTATGGAGCCCTAGCCACGGTTGTGCTAACCGTTATATGTGACAGGTTGCAATACACGCCGCACGGTTTATGCCACGTTATGACCCAATGTTATTGCGCGTGGGTTGTATATGCGCGGGACTTTTTAATGTTGGGTTTTAAAATGGTAACAACAAACCTTACCCCGACACTTGTCAAACGTTGGAACACGCGTTTATAACTTAGCCCTTTTTATGCGCGCGAGACGTGGCCATATGGCCCCCCATGCGCCCAACACCTTCGTCCTCGGGGGATTTGTTTTCGCTAACGGTGCAAAAAAATAGCGTGATTTGTGGAACACGCGTTTGTGCTGGGTTTTGTGACCGAAAACGCTCAGAGGCTAGGTGCACTTTCCACAGGTGCGAAATGGCGAACAGGTTACAACAGGCTTGAAGGAGAAAAATGGCAGCAAGCATAACTTCTTCAATTTTTGACCAAATGAGGAGCTGTAAAAGCCCAGCTAGGGGTTTTTGGACGTTCTGAGTCCATTGGAACCATTTTCACAGGCATTTGAAGAGCCCATTTGCAGGTTTTTCACATTTGAAGTTTGAGGAAGCTTCAAGAGACTTAAATCCCTCAGTGTTTGAGGCATTGCTCAGATGAGCACATATCCATTTTCTGAGACTGAATAGTCATTTCTGACTGATTATTATGATCTGAACATTTTGGGATAGGTTTCAGATCCATTGGAGGACTTTTATAGGTATTTTTGCCTCATTCAAGTTCAGGGAAGCTTGGAGGTCACATGTAGAAGAGGTCATTGTTGGATGAGCCATTGTCCATTTTCAAAGTTTTTACAGTCAAATTTGGGGTTTTTATGTATTTTGAATCCAATGGTACAGTCTATAAATCCATTGGAGTTGAGAAGCAGCTTGTAAAGAGAATTTGACAAACTAATCCCAAAGAGCCAAGTCCATTGAAGGAGGCTCAAGGAGACGTAGCCCAGAGAGGGGTGAACTCCTTTATCATCTTGTTATTGTTGTGAGTTTGTTGTGTTATTTGCTGCATTTTATATTGCTGTACATTGGTTTATAACACATATTTAATCTTTTGAAAGATTATTTCCTCACACATATACATTGACAAGAAGAACCAAGAACTTAACACATAAACCAGTTTGCACATTTTAAACACATGAAGCAAGGTCCTATTAAGGTTTTATTTTATGAGGTAGAGGGTGCTTGCATAGCATAACAAGTCAGCCTTCTATTTTCAGATCACATGGTATCAGAGCATAGTTTATTCTGCTCATGTATTTGCCAATGATAGCTTGAGATTTGGTTGTTGGTATTTGTGCAAGTTTTGTGTTGAAGTTTGAAATCTTGCAAGTATGGAGGAAGCTTTAAACATTGATAGTTCTCCTACATCTTCCAAATCTAAGTTCTTTGATAAAGAAATGTTTAATGCATTGCTAACCATGAAAGATATGGTGCAAGAGTTGTGGAAAGATAGGGAAGAGAGCATTGTCCTTCAAGAGCAGTTGATGGCCATGAAGGAGGAGAATGGACAACTTCTTGAAAGGTTGCAGGAGATGGAGAATCAACTCCATGAAGCCAAAGAAACACTTATCAAGTACATGCATGACCATGAGGTATGTAATGTCAGTTTGTCTTCAAATTCCTCTCAAGAAGAATGCTTTGGTGTTTTTGATAATCATACAAAAGGAATAGGGTCCAAATTATTGTTAAAAATGGGCTATGAAGGTAAAGGGTTAGGAAAGCATGCACAAGGCATTGTTGAGCCTATTGTTGTTGAAGAAAGACCTAAGTATTGTGGTCTTGGTTATGAACGAATTGATGGAGAAAATTCCAAGGTTGAGGAAACTAATGAAAAAGTTCCAAGAACAACTTTTGTTTCAAGTTCACCTCCTCAAGAAGGTTTTCAAGGTGAATGTTCAAGAACTTTTGTTGAAAGTTCAAACTCTTCAGCATGCAAAACTTGTGTTCGAGATGAATGCAAATGTGTGAAACACAAAGGTTGTGACAGCCATGAGGACAACAGCAAATTTGAGAGTCTTCAAAAGAGAGATTGTAACTCTTCCAATTCACCTCCTCAAAGCGGTGATAAAGGTGAATGTTCAAGGTATAAATCTGCCTATAACTCAGTTGCTTTTGATTATGTTAAGCATGAAAAATCTGCATGTAACAATGGAAAAAGACCATGTACATATTGTGGTTTCTATAACCATCATGTTTCAAAATGTTGGAAGAGAATGTCCATTTTCAGGAAACTTTCCAAGCAAAGGCAACATGAAGAGAAAATGCAAAAGATTTGCAGTCATTGTCAGAAGAGGGGTCATCTCATTGACCAATGTTGGACATTGTATCCAACCTCTCATCCACGGCACAAGAAGCAGTTGGGTGAAAAGATTGACAAGAATGGAAGAGGAGATTCCATCATTGATGTGAGTCAAGATGATTCACAAGAAGACAACTTTCAGCAGAAGGATTCGCCATTGAGTTGGCTTGGTAAGAAATGGGTAGATTTCTTGAGTAAGTAAGGCTTTCCTTTTTCTGCAATAGATGCACATTTCAGCCTTAGCTATTTACTTTTGTTGAAGTTTCACAAGTTGCAACAGTTGTCATAAGTTGCAAAGATGCAAGTTTGCTTGTGTAGGCATTCATTTTTGAAAGCATACTTGTGTTATACCTCCTCATTCAAGAACATGTAAAAGAGGGGTATGCTGTCCATTTTGTTACAGCCACATATACTTTTCATATTCAGCTCTTATGCACCCACATGCTTTGGGTTTGAGTACCTATGTTTCTACAGGAAGGAGAGTTGAAGAAGCTATGCACATGCATTTGTTTTTGTGAAGTGCATAAACAATGAACTTGATGTTAGTTCATCATGGATGAGTCATGATTGTAGCATGATTGTTTATCATGATTTTAGACTTGTCATTTTGGAAGGTTGACATGTTTCACATGTTTCTCGACTTATGTTTAGTCGATGGTGTTGTTGTCTTGAAAGTCAATTTTGAGTGCACTAAAATGCAGGAAAACACCATGTGCTTTGATGAAGCACAAGATGCGACAGCTGTTTGAAGAGCAAAAAGACTTTGCTGTCATTATTTTCAGTCTTGTGTCAATTTATTTTCAAGATTGATGGTTTTCTTGGCTTGTGACAAGATGTCACAGGAAAATTTGCAGCCATTGGAGAGCGGATTGTTGACGCCAAAGAGTTCACAGGAGGGACTTGAATCTCAGTGGGAAGGCTGGTAGTCTTCCAAGTGCAGAGAGAACAGTGGGTCAGCAGCAGCCAGAGAACAGTGGTTGAGGGACAGAGCTAGTTGTAGTGCAAGGCATGTCAAAGTACCCAGGTGATTGTCGAAAAGTCTTTTCAAGTAGAATCAGTTGATATAACTTGAAAGAAGAAGAGTATTGAAGCTCAAATTGATGATTGTAAGCTTTTGTGGGTCCAAAAGCCTTTTAGTGGGAAGGCGTGATCAGAATCTGGACCAGGGGTCTAAAATTTGCTCAATTTTCAAAGTGCTCGGAATGCGACGAAAATGGTGCCATTGCGTCCGTCTCGTTCTCCTGATTCCAGCGGTATATTTATTTTTGCAAACGGATTCCATATGGAGAAGTTATCGTGATCTGTTCGCCAGGCCAAACAGGCAAAAATTTGATGCTGACTGTACCTGTCTGTACAGTCCATACATGACACGTGGCAAGTCTGTACGGTGACATGTGTCTGTCCATACAGGACATGTGGTTGCTCCTGGGCGTGACACGTGTCATGCATTTTTGGCATTTTCAGCGCACGGTTGGACCAATTGGGAGGTGACACGTGTCACCACTGGGAGGGTGACACGTGGCATATGCTAACGTCAGCCTCCATCGTGGCCCGGGATGATGTGGCGACCGTACAGTCAACATGGCAATCAGTGGTTGGTTTATTGTGGATGAATAACATGGTGACACATGGCAGTTTTGAGGGAAAATGATTGGATGCCACGTGGCCCAATCACGGGCTGCCACATGGCACCCCGGTATTTGTCTAATTGGTTTTAGTTTCAAAATGTTTTGGGGTCGACCGGATTCGAACCGGTGACCTCCCACTATGCCAAAGACTTAACGAAATCTGCCAACCACTACACCATACGTCGATGATTAACCAAATGGTAAAAAATATTTTTGAATGGGTGTAAAGGTTGTTATGGCGGCGTTTCGGGCCGGGGGTAAGCCCCAGCCCGTGGTCATTGGAAATTGCATGTGACCCATTCAAACAACGCACGGGGGTTACATTTATTAAAACTGTAAACCATTTCATTTATATATATGCATTGGAGCGGGAGTTTTGTGACCCGTGGTCGCGTGCCTTTTCAACAATGTGACCGTCGGTTTATACCCTATGGTGCGTGTTATAACAATGCCCGGTCACACATTACATGCATATGACCAATGTATGTTTTAAATGGTGTGTGCATTTTTTATGGAGCCCTAGCCACGGTTGTGCTAACCGTTATATGTGACAGGTTGCAATACACACCGCGCAGTTTATGCCACGTTATGACCCAATGTTATTGCGCGTGGGTTGTATATGCGCGGGACTTTTTAATGTTGGGTTTTAAAACGGTAACAACAAACCTTACCCCGACACTTGTCAAACATTGGAACACGCGTTTATAACTTAGCCATTTTTATGCGCGCGGGACGTGGCCATATGGCCCCCCATGCGCCCAACACCTCCGTCCTCGGGGGCTTTGTTTTCGCTAATGGTGCGAAAAAATAGTGTGATTTGTGGAACGCGCGTTTGTACTGGGTTTTGTGACCGAAAATGCTCAGAGGCTAGGTGCACTTTCCACAGGTGCAAAATGGCGAACAGGTTACAGCAGGCTTGAAGGAGAAAAATGGCAGCAAGCATAACTTCTTCAATTTTTGACCTAATGAGGAGCTGTAAAAGCCCAGCTAGGGGTTTTTGGATGTTCTGAGTCCATTGGAACCATTTTCACAGGCATTTGAAGAGCCCATTTGCAGGTTTTTCACATTTGAAGTTTGACGAAGCTTCGGGAGCCTTAAAGACCTCATTGTTTGAGGCATTGCTCAGATGAGCACATATCCATTTTCTGAGACTGAATAGTCATTTCTGACTGATTATTATGCTCTGAACATTTTGGGATAGGTTTCAGATCCATTGGAGAACCTTTACAGGTATTTTTGCCTCATTCAAGTTCAGGGAAGCTTGGAGGTCACATGTAGAAGAGGTCATTGTTGGATGAGCCATTGTCCATTTTCAGAGTTTTTACTGTCAAATTTGGGGTTTTTATGTATTCTGAATCCAATGGTACAGTCTGTAAATCCATTGGAGTTGAGCAGCAGCTTGTAAAGAGAATTTGACAAACTAATCCCAAAGAGCCAAGTCCATTGAAGGAGGCTCAAGGAGACGTAGCCCAGAGAGGGGTGAACTCCTTTATCATCTTGTTATTGTTGTGAGTTTGCTTTGTTATTTGCTGCATTTTATATTGTTTTACATTGGTTTATAACACATATTTAATCTTTTGAAAGATCATTTCCTCACACATATACATTGACAAGAAGAACCAAGAACTTAACACATAAACCAGTTTGCACATTTTAAACACCATATGAACAATCTATTGTAGATTTTCTACTTGAGGAAATTTTCACTCATTTCGGGGTACCTCGGGAGATAGTCACTGATCAAGGAACACAATTCACCTCAAATTTGGTTAATTCCCTTACCGAACAATACAATATCAGACACAGAAAGTCTTCACCCTATCACCCCCAAGCCAATGGCCAAGTAGAATCGACCAACAAAGTGATAGAGGCCATCCTCACTAAGACTATTCATATGCATCACAAAGACTGGGTTGATAGGTTGTCTGAGGCCTTGTGGGCCTATAGGATAGCTTGGATAAATACAACAATACATACACCATATGATTTGGTATATGGGAAGCAGGTACTACTACCCATAGAGTTTCAGGTAAAGACCTTCAGAACTGCCATGCAATTAGGAATGGACCTGAATGAAGCTCAAAAATAGAGGCTATTACAATTGAATGATCTTGATGAGATAAGGCAAGATGATGTACAAAGAACCACCATGATACAAGAACAAAGGACCAAATGGCATGACAAGTACATTAAACAGAAGTCCTTCTAGCCAGGTGATTGGGCCCTCCTATATGATAGCAGATTTAAAAATTTCAAAGGCAAACTGTCTACCAGATGGATGGGGCCTTATGAGGTTGATACAGTCTATGACAATGGTGCAGTAAGGATAAAGACTATTGATGAAAAGAAGACTTCCCTTGTTGTAAATGGAAATTTACTAAAGGTTTATCACAAACCACTGTCAAAGGAAGATTTTGTCAACAATGTTCTTCAGACTGTCGAAATGCAACTGGTAAGCGAGAGGGTTTTCGCTACTGCTGACCTACCATAGTAAGTTAAAATTGTATAAATGCATTTTTTGTACATAGGTGTGTCATGAGATGATTTTTTTTTTATTTTTAACTAACAAAGACAAAAGAAAAATTGGTGGTGTTCCCATGTAGATAAACAAATAAGGAGGATAGCTACCAGAAAGAGTCTTCTTTAAGTTTTTCAGACTCTTTAAAATTGAAAACACCGACAAGCAGGAACTAGCCCAAGCTCGACAAAAATCCACGAGACAGTATAGAGAGTTTCCTTTAAGTTTTTCAGACTCTTTAAAATTGAAAACATCGGCGAGAAGGAACTGGCCCGGGCTCGACAAAAATCCATGGGGCAGTATAGAGAGTTTCCTTTAAGTTTTTCAGACTCTATAAAATTGAAAATATTAGTGAGCATTAACTAATCTGGGGAGATCCATTTCCTATCTGATATAGGGTAAATGAAATTAGCTTGTAGGAGTTTTTGGATTTCTTCCTTTACTATATCTTTCAAGGCTAGGTTCATTCTTCTTTGGGGTTGTCAGATAGGTCTAATTTGATCGTTAGTGTAAATATGATGCATACATGTATCTGGGTGGATCCCTTTCATGTCAGAGTAATCCCATGCAAACGCATCAGATTGCCCCTGAATCATTTGTACCAGCTTTTGTTGTTGATTTGTTTCTAGGGTGGCATTGATATACAAGGACTTCCCAGGTCTGATTTCTACAGTTTGGACAGTATACTCCTTCCCTTCCTCTATTTTCTAAAGAGTGGTTGTTGTAGAAGTAGAAGGGTGCCAAATTTCTTGAAATTCAGGGCTAAAGATGTGTGTGTAGTTGGGGAAATATTGGGGATAGTCAATGCATGCCGAAGCAGCCAAGAATAGACTTAGGATTTGTTCTTTAGAGTGTTCTTGTACTCCTTTTACTTGTTCAAGTGTCAACAAGGGCTGGGTACAGTCCCCCTCCCCATACATATTCTCCAACCAGAGAGGGACTTTTGTGACTCGTTGGGTAGGGGAAAAAAGGATAAGTTTCTGACTTTGAGTGCCATTGGAAATTGTCATTTCTCCAGATCGACAACTGATGAATGCATTAGCAGTGGCCAAACAAGGTCGGCCTAGTACCATTGGGTGTCTTGGTTTGGGGGATTTGGGATGGTTTACCAAGAAATCCACAGGGTATTCCCAAGAGGCCAATGTCACTATTATATCATCTAAACTTCCTGCTGGGGTGATGACTAATTTATCTGCAAGCTCTAGAAAAGTTTGTGTAGGTCTTAAGTGATCTATTTGCAGTGTTTTCATAGTGTTTACTGACATCACATTTATTCTTGCCCCTATATCAATCATTGTGTTAGGTAAATCAACGCCATTGATTTCTATGGTTACCACTGGGTTCCCTAGATCACTATACTTGGAAGGCATTTCTGTTATAAACTCAGATAACTGTCCTACCACCTGTATGACAGGAGGCTCTTTCATCTTTCTCCCTAGATTTTTAATGCAAAGGTCCCTTACAATTTTATCATAGATAGTTATGTCTTTAATGGAATGTAGTAGTGGAATCTTTACACATATGTTTCGGATTTCAGTCTCTAGATTATGTTCTAGAGGTTCCTCAGTTTTATTTATGAGCAGCCTTTCTGGGTAAGGGGGATTCATTTCATGGGGTGTTTCTACGGCAAGGGAATTGAGAGAAGGGGTTTCTTATGGTACTAGAGTGTTCAATGGATCAGTCATCTGTTCTTCTCTTTGAACCGTTTGGACATCTATTTGTTCTTCTTGGTTTGTGTGATTATGCACGTGTTCCTCTTGAATGACCATAGTGGGATTTTTTTGTTTATAATCCTTCATGATCTTAATTCAATTCCATTAAATGGAGCTGGCACTATTACGTATGTAGGGAAGGTTTGTACCTCAATGTTTTGTATAGGTTGTGTCGGTCTATTATTTGGGTTAGGGATAGGTTGTGCAGGAATAGGAGTAGGTCGAGGAGGGTTTTGGATGGGTGTAGCTTGCATTGGTTGCTGCATATTTGGATTCATCAGTAGTGCAAGTGGTTTTTGTGGTTGTGGGGGTGAAAGAAGATCAGGGGGGTTAAAACCTAGGAGAAACTATGAAATATTTGAAGGATATCGTGGATAGGTGGGAAAATTTGTTGGTTGAAAGGGAACATTCCCATATACAGGTCCTCTCCACCCTTGTTGCCAAGGTTGGGTTTGTTTTGACCACTGAGGATAAGACATGGGAGGTACCCATTACTATTGGGGGTATTGGGTAATTGGGTCGACAAACATGTTGGGGTTTTGTTGTCTCCATGGTCTCCTAGGGGGGTAAGATGTCTCAGGTTCTCCTCCTCCATTAAACATGGCCTTGAATCCGGGGAGAGAAGGGAATTCATTAGTAGGATGGTTCTCTGTAAAAATACCACAGATTTCAATAACAATGAGGGGGCATTCCTTTTTAGGGTGTTTCCTCCTACAATGATGACAGAAGATTGCTAACGCAACATTTTCTTCCTCTTTTTTTTTTCTAATTTGCATGGTATCTAGTTGGGAACTGATGGTGTGTAGGATATCTATTTTAATTTTTACCAATAGATTTCCTAGCTCAATCCTTGTGACACCTCTGGATGCGGATTTAGCAATTCTATTGGTAGGGTCCCTTATACTTTTCCCTGTTTTAGCTTGACTGTGAGAGTATCTTTTACAGTACTTTGCTATGTCTGCAAATGGTTTTTGGTATATGTCCCCAAACTCATAAGGTTTAACACTTCAATGCAATCGTCCCTCACCCCCTTTAGAAAGATAGTCCTAACTATAGTTGTATCTAAGGAAAATTGCTTAGTCTTTTGGTAATTGTATAAGAACCTTTCTAAGTAGTCTTCTAAGCTTTCTTCTTCTGATTGCTGCATTTTGAATATATCATTCCTAGCATCCCTAGGTATGCAGTAATCATGGTATTTCTGGAGGAAGGTCTCCTTCATACCATCCCAAGACAAAATTGTGTGTTCCCCTAAGCTCATGAACCATCATAGTACCGAATCTTTTAGTGTGGCTGGGAAAAGTTTTAATTTTTGAGCATTATCTGTGTAGTTATAGATACTACACAATATGTCAAATTCAAATAAAAATGAGTCAGAGTCTTCTGTCGACATACCTCTAAAATGAGGAAGTGAAGATAATGAAATGTTCTTCATAGCAACGTCTTTAGCCATTTCTAGTATGGGGAATCCAAATGTCTCCGTTTCATTGCCTATGTTTCCCTCTTCTATTGCCATGATTCCGAGCACTCTGTAGGGAGGTGGTGAATTTTCTCCACTGAGTGATGGTTCCACCACCGGGTTCTCTGGTATCTCTGGCTGTTCCAAGGTTTTGTGTGGTCTTCCAACAGTAGATGCAGCCTCTTCTATTATCACCTCTGCTTCTTTTCCAATTTCTCTTTTGAATGGGGTCGCCAGTGTTGCCTCCTTTTCTTGTTGCCTTATGTTTTTAATCTGAATAGTGGCTTCGGATCTAGTGCCTTTTGTTGTTGTTGCAATGGATGCCTTTAAGATCTCTCCTCTGAGATTTTTTCCTGCACAAGTCTTTGATGAATTAGTATAAGGGGGGGTTTCTTTGTTGTTTGTTTTTCTGGTTTTTCTGAGATTTTAGGAGCAATAAATCTACCTTTATTATCCCTGCACCTACTCATAAAAAAAATGAAATCAATGAAAATGCAGATTCCTAATTAAAGGTAAGAGGACAACTTGACTTTGGAGAAACCCCACCAAAGTGGATGCGCAGGTTCTTAACTTTCATCTTACCATCTTATCCCCACCCTCAGATTATCCTCAAATCCAATCCAATACTTCATAAAACCCAAAAAAAAATATGCTACCTGTTACCGTTTACAACTCCCCGGCAACGGCAACAAAATGTTGGTGAATAAATATGTTCATTGTATATCTCACACTCATTTAAATGTCAATCCAGGATTCATAATCAAAAGAGTTGTTACACCATATGTGCCGAGAACAAGTAATCTATCTAAGTCTATTGCATATAGGAAATATTTAATAACATAAAAATTCCATTTCTAAGATCTCTAAATACTTCAAAATATCCTTTGAACCTAAAAGAGAAAAATGATAATGAAACTCAGACAAATAGTCAATCAAAAAGATGTTGTACCAGAGAAACAAGTCTATTCATTTTAGGCACTTGTATTGAAAAGATGAACTTTAAGAAGCTTGTCTCCTGTAGTAATTAAAACAATAAACTCCAACCATTCTTGAAACAAAAACCAACTTCAACTTCATGTAACTCAATCAAACCATCACAAGGGGAATTTAGTATCACTGAAAGAATTTATTACAACACATGAAGATGAAAGATAAAGTCTCCTGGTCCCTTGCGATACTACAATCATAAGCTTAAAATATCACTCCCACACTTCAAATTATGAGATAGATACCTTCAACATTGGATAATAAAATGTATATTCGATCTAGCACTTGCCTATACACACCAATCCAAAATGATTAACTCAATGCTCAATCCTAAGAATGAAATAAAGACTAATCACACACACACGTTGCTGTAAACTATCCACACAAACACACAAAACGTATACAATGAGGTTTACCTTAGTTGGGGCGGTGGGCCCTTGCCGAACAAACAAAGAACCTCTTAAGGAGTTAACAGACTAAAGCTTTCACTCACATCCAAGAATTGACATAAAAGATCTTCTGTATTAATTCAACTGGTAAATTGGATCAACAGTCTTTTACTTCATACATGATGACGACAAGTACTGTCTGATTCTTATCGTATATTTCTTACATTCCTTTCTACACAGCATTCCTTATATAAGGTAAGACGATACTACCAATATTTATGGATAAACATTAAAAAGTTCGAGAAATTCCAGAATTAAGATTTACATCGAATGTTTAGGAGTCGACTCCATCCTCATGACACGAAGTGCATGAGCGATGGAGTCTCTTACAACTGGAGAACTGACTCGGACGCTTCTATCCAACTGTCTTCTCGAAATCTCCACCACTATCCAGGTCCAACTGGCGCATCCCGAAACATAGGTTTTGGTACCGGATTGCACACAGTTGCGAGTCTAGTACCGGAATGGAACAGGGCAAGGAGTACCGGAATAACACACGTCTTAGTACCAGAATGGGGTTGGTACCGGATCAAAACTGTCTTGGGTACCGGAATGGATTTGGTACCGGATTACACAGTGTCTGGTAGTGCCAGATAGATTGCTCATAAATCAAATTATTAGAACTATACAAAATAAAACACTTTCAATTGAATTAATTTAAGAAAGTTAAACAAACATGCTTTAAATCACCAATTACCTCTTGTAGACATGACATAGCTATTAGGCATGTGTTTTGGGAGGGAATAGTCCAGTATAGGTTTATAACAGAGGCAAAAAGAATTAGATAGNAAATCAAATTATTAGAACTATACAAAATAAAACACTTTCAATTGAATTAATTTAAGAAAGTTAAACAAACATGCTTTAAATCACCAATTACCTCTTGTAGACATGACATAGCTATTAGGCATGTGTTTTGGGAGGGAATAGTCCAGTATAGGTTTATAACATAGGCAAAAAGAATTAGATAGAGGGTAAGATAGGGTATTATCTTATGTCAAAATGGAGACTCAACATGTACTATAAGTCAAAGTGGATACAAAATAAATTATTTAAATAATAAAATTAATGGATAAATTACTAAGTGGACAAGTGGTTAGAAGTAGGTTATCCATAAAATAAGGAAAGTGGGTTAAGATGATTAAAAGGTAACCCCTTGAGGAAACTACATAAAAGTATAAATAAGAGGCAAAGGTCTCTCATTTTAATCACACTTGATCATATTGAATATCTACAAGTGACTGAGGTAACCAAATGATACCTAAGATAAAATTTAGAGGGAAGGTGAAGTAAAGGAGGCTGAACTTCAAGGAAGGACAAATTCTTTTGATGATGCTTTCTAGGGTATGTGATTTATAGGTCATCTCACCATTTTCACAATAACTTTTTTTCTAGAATGCTTCAGACCGTGAACTTGGGAGGCCATTGAGGAAACATATCCAAGTAGCCGTGATAAAAATTTCATCTTGTGGGTCATTGTATTTTTGGAGTTACACTGTTAAGCCCTAATATTGGCTCATTACCCCTTAATTGGGGCATATTATATTAGTAATGTTATTTTATTTATGTTGGCTTTAGGCCATTAGTTGTAATTATACCTCCTAGTCTCCTATATATACCAAGGAGACATTTTCATATTGAATCATCTTGTACTTGAACATTTAAGTGGGGTTAAAGGAGGTTGCCCCCTCAAAGAGGCTTATTATCTGAAATTATCTCTTTTTCAAGGCGTTGAGTACTTTTACTGAGGATTTTCTATGCTATATTGATATTTGGTTCTTAACATATGGTATCAGAGCTCAAGGTCTTGGGGTTTCGCTGCTACATCTGAGACACCTTGGCATTGTCGCTATAAATTTTTTTCTACAATGTTTCAGAAGGAACGGCTTGGAGGATATTTATTAGACAAATCAAGGTACGTTGGGTTCAAAATTCATCTCCTAAGGCCTTATACTTTCGAATATAAAAGCTCTACAATATATGGTTCTGGATCATCCTGAACTGAGTCATTGCGGAAGTTTTGCTATAAAACCTTTTCTATAATATTTTAGACCCTAAAATTCAGTGGCTATTTATAGAAATTAGTAAGGTATCTGTGGTAAAATGTTCATCTTCTGGTTCATCTTAAATTTGTAGATACACCCTGTGTAAGATAGGGTATCTGACTAGTCCTATTGAATAGTCTCAAGAAGGTGTTCCAGGTAAAACAATCATAACTTCTTCCTAGAGTCTCCAAATTGCATGGGACTGGTTTCATTGGATTGTGGACAGCCTGTAGTATTTTTTGTGCGAGTTTAAGAATTTTATATCAATTATTTTGTGCGGGGAACACTATACAAGTGATATCTCCTGGAAAGGAAAAAAATCGGCAAGTTGTGGGGAAGTTACCATAAATTCCACTTGGCACATCCAATTTTGATCAGACCTATGGCATTGCAGAGAAGAAATATCAGAGAAATACATAAAAGAAATTTTCATACCCAGAAGGGCTAAAACTTGAGAGATACAACATAAGAAATATTGTCTAGCAGAACCACCTCAAAATCAAGGTTCAAAAGTGATACTTGGCCAACATGCCACCCAAAAAGGGAACTTCTACACCAAATAAGCCTCCAGAAAATCCTACTTGGACTCTTGATGAAGGTGAAGAAATGTGTAGGGACATAAATGAACTACAAAATAAGATGGATTCAATGGAAGCTAAGATGGATACTTATATGGATTCAATGGAAGCTAAGTTGGATACTAAGATAGATGGTTTAAAATGGGAGATCATGAAAGTATTGAAAATTTTCATAACAAAGAAGACACCTGAAAGTGAAAATGCATCCCATGAAATTCATGATTGAGGACACAAGGAAGGTGAATCAAGAATGGAGAAAATCCAACTTTGGTTTGAAGACCAACCACATTCCTAAGATTGATATGAAGAAGTTTGATGGCAAGGACCCAATCACATGGATACTTCAGATGGAGCAATTCTTTGATCTCCATAATGTGCCACATACACAAAAGTCACAAATTGCTTCTTTATATTTAGAACCTAATCAATTTGTATGGTATCGATGGCTTTGTTCTCACAAATCACTCGTCACTTGGACAATTTCCACAGAAGAAATGATAGCACACTATGAGGATACAAGAAGCAATACCTTATTTAGCTAATTGATAAATCTCAAGAAAAAGGGTTCAGTTACTCAACACATTGAGAACTTCCAAATATTGAATATAAAGGTAACCGATATTCCAGATGAGCACTTGATTGATGTATTCATAGGAACTTTAAAGGATAACATTCAACATGAGGTTCTCCTTTGGGAACCCAAATCATTGGAGAATGCATTTAAGGTGGAAAGAAATGTTGAAATTAAAAATATGGCTATGGCTACTAGAAGGACCAAT
>JASDQU010244019.1:142553-156236 GCA_032191745.1 Picea mariana | reverse complement strand
ATATTAGTAATGTTATTTTATTTATGTTGGCTTTAGGCCATTAGTTGTAATTATACCTCCTAGTCTCCTATATATACCAAGGAGACATTTTCATTTTGAATCATCTTGTACTTGAACATTTAAGTGGGGTAAAAGGAGGTTGCCCCCTCAAAGAGGCTTATTATTTGAAATTATCTATTTTTCAAGGCATTGAGTACTTTTTCTGAGGAGTTTCTATGCTATATTGATATTTGGTTCTTAACATACACTCCATGGAAAACAGGGTTTCTGGCTAGTCGTGAAACTAGTCTAAAACAGGTGTTTCGGGTAAAAACGTCATAAATTATTCATAAAAGATAAAAATTAAATAATACAAAATGTATTGGTTAGAACAAATTGTGTAGTATGTTGTGTACGATTTTCATATATATACAACAAATATTCCTCACGGGGCATTCTCTACAAGTTTGATCTATAGAATAAGCCAGAATTCAACAAGGTGTGCCATTTTTTCTATAACCCATTTCCTGAGAGGTTTCAAGTAGTGAAATCTGGAGGAATTGAATAAAAGACATTGAAGAACATTGTGTACCATTTTCAGATCTTTATTCATTACAGGTAAATAGTTATTATTATTGCAAGTTAGGATTGTTGACTAATCAAAAAATAGTCATGTGAGACAAAAGTAAAATTTGATGAAACTGCTAGTCTCTTGTTGAGGAAGGTTTGCAAGTATGTGATCATATACACCAGGTCTTTTACAGAGATACAAATAAGATTTGGATGATGAAATTGATGAGGGATTTTGGCTGGGGTATGTTACAGATAGAGGTTGTATAACAATGAGGTTGTGGCATATGGTTTGATGTAATGGTTTATGGTATTGGGTTTATGGATAGAGTGATGAATTGTTAGATAAGTTTTGATTGTTATATTGGTATATTTATCCTGTATATGGTTGAGGTGCACTTTGGGTACATGGTTGAGACAAGTAGTTGATGAGTTGGTACATACATGAGGTGTATAGTTGATGATGTTGGTACATCCTGATGAGTCATAGTTTATGTGTATTTGATGCATGACTGGTACATATTTGGTGCATGGTTGATGCACTTGTTTATGGTACATGATGATTACAGGTTGAGGTATAGGTTGGTGCATGGTTGATGCACTTGTTTATGGTACATGTTGATTACAGGTTGTTTGGTACAGATTGGTACATGGTTGATGCACTTGTTTATGGTACAGGTTGATTACAGGTTGATTGGTACAGGTTTACAACAGTATATCTCACAATGATAGTGTGACAGTGGTTCCATCATTCTACTTTTATTTCAGGGTGGTTGGATGGGGCAAGGACAGGTAGTTGTAGCCACCTTCTTGTTGTAGCCGGAGAGCATAGGGGGTTGTAGCCTCCTTCTGGTTGTAGCCAAAGAATTGGGGAGTTGGAGCTTCCCTCAAGTTGTAGCCTGATAAACTAGGGGGTTGGAGCCTCCTTCCAGTTGCAGCTAGAAAACAAAGAAAGTTGGTGCTTCCAATGAATGTAATTCTTAAATACATATAAGAAAAATCATTCTGTGTTTTTCTCCCTCTTTGGGTTTCCACGTAAAAACACTGGTGTATTGTGTATGTGTATGATTTCTCATTTGTTAATTATTTATTTACTCTGCAACAATTGGATGATAATGTTACATCGATATAACACTTGCATTTTGTGGTTAAAAAAGATTAGATTGCTCTATTACTGATTCACCCCCCTCTCAGTAATCCAAATCATACATATCCATCAACTAAGTACAAGTAGCTCAAGGGTGTGAGCTATACGAACCATATCAAAATTGTACCATACATGAGAGTGTTTCTCACTCAATCAACCAACCATCATAAACCATATCCATATCTCACAATACCCATACCAAGAATGCTTCAAGCATTCACCATACCATAAACATAGGTGATCATTAAAAACAACCATGCATCCATACCATAAATTTTGTAGATGATCTGAACCTATAGAATGTTGATCTGGGAACTTGCTTCATACTTCAAGGACCTAGAACCAACATCGACTCAAGTATTTATGACTTTTTCAGCTATACATGACCTCCTCTACTATCATCCTTTGTATACACATGTCTTTAGCTACTACATCCCGCATACGTATGTGAGCTCTTCCACTGTCAGCACACGTACACTTCAGAATCTAGAGTTTTTCTGAAGCTCCAAAAATTTCTCTGTCAAACCTCCTTGCTACCTCAGAATTGCAAAACTTCTTATGCATCCATGAGTAACTGCAATGAACCTTTCGACAAATAATAGATATTCATTGAGCTCAAAAATCATCTTCATAAGAGGCCCTTTCTCTCTTATTTATACTCTCCAAGTAACTTCCTCTAGGGGTTATCTTCTAACCAACTTCCTTAATCTAGGGCTAACCCACTTCTAACCACTTTTTCCACTTACACCCACTTTATCCACAAATTTTAATCACACCATTTCTAGTTGCAAGTAATTTATTTTTAATTATTTTCTTTTTTCAACCACTTAACTCATTATTAATTCCTAGTTTCACCCACTTTGACTAGTAAACTTCTTCTAGGAGCTTCTAGAATAATTTGACTTATTTGACCTTCTAGGGGCTTCTAGATAACTCATGAGGTTTCTCCAAATTCAGAAGGTCATATCTCCCTAACCATGAGGATCGACGTGCCATACCACATATCACTGCAAACAACATGGAATGTACTATCCATATAGAATGGTCTCGCTTGTAAATTTACCGATATTTATTACATTAATCCTAAAAAAAAATGGGTTCCTTAACCATACTACTGGGACTACTCAACTACCTAACCATTTGGACTTGCAAAACATCTTCTTGTTAGGGATTTCACCATAAGAGGACCACTTTGAGAAATTTATCCAAGAGTGTCTTCCCATGAAGGATTTCACCATAAGCGGACCACTTTGGAGTTCATCCATTTGGTTCTTCCTATCAACCATGACATGAAAACAATGATACTCCTTCCTTTGATATGAACCTTGACATCATTCATTTGGTTCTTCTTATCAACCATGACATGACAACAATGATACACCTTCTTTTGATATCATCCTTGACATCAATGATAACACATCACTATGACACCACTTGACATCAACCCTTTGACAACATAATCCAACAATCAATAACATCAATGATACAACTTCCATTACATCAATGAAAACACGTCAATATGACACCACTTGACATTAAGCCTTTGACATCAATGAGAACATAGTCCAATAATATCCCCCTTTGGAATTGATGGCAACACCAACATTTATGTAAACACCAATCATTGATGGCAACAATGGTGGAAACACTTAGACATGGAAATTCTCATGCTCCCTCTATGATCAATGCTCCTCATCCATGTTTCTATCTCTCCACATCAATGTTTCTATCTCTCTCCCTTTGACATCAATGAAAAAGGGTATATCTCTTTTTGGGTTTCTCCCCCTGAATGAACTCTCCTTGAGGTTTCTCCCCATGACTGAACTCTCCTTGAGGCTTCTCCCCCTATCTTCACTATCACGTGGGATTATCTCCATGCATATGAAGAATCTCTCCCCCTGTGACAAAGAATATCACTATGATGCATTGCTTCTAATGCTCCATCTATCATCACCTCTATCATCTCTCCACCTGGAATCATACTTTTGTAACCAATCCTGAGAAAAAGGAGTAAATCCCCCTATGGGTATGTCTCCCCATGTCTTATCTGCAAGATGTTGGATAATCACTATGAACAATATGCTACCACTCTAATCTGTGTCTAATGCAAATGCTAATACTCAACAATATTGCAACATGATGTTTTGTTCCTTTCACAATCCTTGGACCTTTCCATGCATTATATAATGATCCATCAATATGTACCTCAAACCGTACCATTAACCATGCACCAAACCTGTACTACCACAAGAGCATCAACTATGCAGAACACAACCTGTCATAAACAATATCATCATCCAAATCATATTTATCCACCAAGATCAATCACCAAGATAACTTTCAACCATATTCACAATATCACCAATATGTGCATCAATCAAGACTACCCACAAACATCAACAAAATGTATCACAATCAATATGTTCTTCTAAAAATACATCCATACATATATGATACATCATTCATAAACCATGTGCCAAATAGAAAATGTCGCTAACAATGTACAAAGTGTGTATCAATCATGCATCATCCATAGATCAAGTTGTGACTCATCAAGATGTGTCAATATCACCATAACATGTGTCAACCCAACTATGCACATCATCCATGTACCATACATCATATACCATAAAATGTATCTCAACCATATGCCAAGAATATCTGCCAGATGTGTACCAAACATGTACTTCAACCGTATACTAAAGATATATGCCAATGTAACCAACAAGAGTCCTCTATCAATGCACCAATACCAATAGCATCATCAACCATACAACATGCCAACCATATACCTCAAACAAGTGCCATATCACCATGATATGCCTCAATCAACTACCATAAACCATGTGACAATGTATCCAAGATGTGCACCAACAATGTATCTCAACAAGTAGGCCTCAATCAATACATCACACTATCATAAATACTTTTATAAACCCATGTGTCAAATATTCACCAACAATATGTCCCAGTATGTATCTTCAAGCATGAACTAATCATTTACCAAGATTGTTGAGTCTCAATTTTGACATATATAATGGCCTATATTACCTTGTATCTGATCCTTTTTGCCTATGTTATAATCCTATACTTGACTATTTCCTCCCAAACACATACACAATGACCTTGTTCATGTGCATAAGGGGTAAATTATGATTAAGGCATGATTTGTTTATTTTTTTCTTGAGTTAATTTGATTAAATGTTTGATTTTTGCATGATCCTAATTGTTTGACTCTTAAGAAGTTTTGATCTGGTACTATCACACTCTGCTCTATTCTAGTACTGCCCATGTTCCTAATCAGCTACTCAGGATTATGATTGTGTGTATTCCGGTACTAAACAACTATCTACAGGATTTTGGTACCAGCATTCCAGTACTTGATTTTCACCTCGATTTCCTAGCCGATGACGTTGGATATAAACATTTGGGGACATGGGTTTTGTCCAAAGACGTGTTTTCATTCAGAAACATGATTTAGAACCCACCCATATCACACGAGTGGAACTCCAGCTCAGGGGGAACGATTCAGCCTAAAATCATCAAATATTTCTAATCTTCCATATTGTGCCTTGATTTGCGTGGAGATGGAGGAATATATTACAAAACCATCCAATGGGGTTTTATTAAATATATCCATCTACAAAACCCATAAATCGTTTCTACAAATTTACAACGGACAGAGATATATCAAAGGATCTTTAACCCAAATTTGTAATATCTGGTGAAAAACCCAGATTTTGTGCATAAACAGTTTGAATGAATTCTGAGTTAGGGGATTTGTTGTGATCCATTCCCATTGAAATTCCTTGTATAAATATGAAGGAAGGAGTACTGGAAGGGGAGAGAAATTCTTATGTTGCAAATTGGATTTGTGAACAACCTCCTTTTGTAAACATACTTGTTGAAGAATTAATATGAAGTTAAATTCATCAATTACATGTGTTATGTAAAGTTCTCTGTTTTGTGAGTTTCTTTGAGCTTCCTTGTTGGCACGGCAAGGGCCCACCGATCCAACCAAGGTGAGCTCATTTGTAATTATTCTGTGAATTTAATTCTATTTGTGTGAGTGTTTTACAGTAGTGTGTTGTTAATGATTTTTAATCCATTTCAAAGAGTTCAACATTGAGTTATTTGTTTCTGAATTGGTGTGAACAATTAGATACTAGATCGAATAGGTATTTTCCTTTTCTAATATTGCAATTTGACATTTAATTGTTTAAAGTATGGGATTGTTAAACAAATGATATTTTGAGTTTATGTTTGCAGTATTTTCAGTATGTATAGGAACCAGAAGACTTTATATCTCTTCTTCATGCTCCATAATAAAGTCTCTCAGTTATGTTGATTGTTCCTTATACTGATTTGTTTCGATTGAACAAAGTTGGAGTTGATTTTGATTTCAAGAGTGATTGGAATTGATTGCTATTTATTGTTTTGATTGCTACAGGAAACAAGATTCTCAAATTCATCTCTCTAATTCATGAGCCTGGAATGAATAGACTTGTTCCTTAAGATAGAATCCTTTGATTGATTGTTTTGCTTGAGAAGTTTGAAGTTGTGTGAAGCATTTGGATATCCTAAAACAAAGTGTTAATCGTTGATTAGTTTTAGTTGCTACATGGGACAGATTCAAAGTCCATCTCTTTTATTTCATGAGCCTGTGAATGGACAGATTCATTACCTGAGTAAAAACCTTTAGATCACATGCTTGTTGGATTATGTTTATGAGTTTTGTTTTCTGATCTTTAAGTTGTGTGAGGAACATAGATTAAAAAGTTGTAAAATAAAGCATTGGTATTGATTGTTTCTTCTTTATTCTATACTCATCAGACATAGGAACCTATCTGTTATCGGCACATATAGTGCATCAACTATATTGATTACGAATCCCAGATTAACATTTAAATGAGTGTAAGATATATATTGAACATATTTGTACACCAACATTTTGGCGCTACTACCAGGGAGTTGTAAACGGTGATAGGTAGTATTTGAATTAGATTGATTTAATGGTTTGGATTGGTTTTATGGATGACCTAAGGGCGGGGAGAAGACGATAAGATGTGCGGGAAGATCCCACGCATCCACTTTGGTGGGGTTGCTCCAAAGTTAGGTTGTCCTCTCTTCTTTTGATGCAAGTGTGTTTTTCCTTCTTTTATGCAAAATTGTGTTTTCATGATGGGATAACTTGTGCGAACCAATAAACTGGTGACAGCAAGGTCCCGGTAATGCAAGGAGTTCAAGTTTGTTGTGTTTTATTTTTGAAAATAGTTTTAATTTCTTAGTTTTAATATTCAAATCTTTGATGATAAATCATTTTTGGGGTGCTGTAAGAACCCCCGAGTACTAAGTTGTGCTACGAGACAAGGATCATAAACCAACTAGAGTAATTCAAGGATTATCAAGAGCTTGAAGAATGTTCCTCCAAGAACTTTCTCGCATTCTAGCAGCAGCTAAAATATTCGCCTCTCAGGAATAGCATATCTTGACAGTAGCCAAGAATTTAGTTGTCTCTCCATAAGAAGATTTAGAAGTCCCTTCGGATTCCTATTGTCAATTTGTTGAGGAGACTCAAGAATCATGGATAGAATGCAATGGAGAGAAACCATTAGAACCTGATATTGAGGAATTCTTAGCATGCCTCTCAGTAGATCATGTATGTACCTTAGAGACCAATCATCTTGAAGAAAATGCTCTGCATGGAATGGAAAAGGAGGACATGTTATGTGACCTAAACAAAGAAGGGAAATGAGAATATATTGATCCTATTGAAAGATGGTTCCAATTAGTTGTCAGGTCACACTACTCTATTAATTTTCATTATTGTTTGATCTCATCATTAAAGAAGTTGGTCCTTCATGCTCCGGTATGCATTAAAATTTATCTTTTAAACCCGGGTATGGATATATTTCTAACCCTGTTATGCACATGGCTTCACTAGAAATTTTCCTATACTTGAAAAAAGGCTTTCTCTTTTCTCAAGTAGGGTAGGACAATGAATAAATAGTTGCATATAGTTAGTGGTTCAGTTTAAAATACAGTGCAACAGTTCTTTTGTGTTTTCTGAATAAGACAGTTGACAAGGAAGCTTGTTGGAAAGAAGGACGTCATTGTTCCCATGCCCAATCTTTGTTCTTATAGCAGGTTCTTTGCTAACAAACATCTCAAAGGCAGCAGCATGATTTTTTCTTTTTTTGGTATCAGGACTGCATACAAGAAATATATCAATAGTATCCTAGTAGCCTAGATGCATTCTTCAAATCCGGTCATGCACACTCAGATTTTCCGGATGGTCTTCAAAGCTCAAGTTCCTACAAAAATAACCTAGAATTCAGATATGTAAGTATCAACTCCAAGGGTGACTTGAGGTAAGCATTTTTCTAATCCTTCTAATTTATTGAAAATGAAGGAAATTTATTATAAAGACAACATGTCAAGCTTGTTATTCTACCACTTGTGCCTCTTCTTTTCGTAATCCCACCAATACCCACTTATAGCCCCACATGTGTCCCTTTTGTTAAATTGTTTAGTATACTTATACGAGATCAAGTGTCTTGTCCATTGTGCAGATAATAATGAAAATCCTAGAGAAATTGACATACTTTTGGAACAGCATATAGTGTAGTTATAGTCTGTTGATTTGTAGCAGCAATACATACATTTTGGGATCCCACTTGCAACCTCATAAATCCATTTTTTTGTAATATTGTCATCAACCATGAATTGGAAACAGAGTTGCCAAGATTGTTGTTTCTCAAATGTTGGAACTATTCAGTTAATGCCTTTTTGTGTGCCTATGTGATTTTGGATATCATCTTGAGATATGGTAAGAGCACTTGCACAACATCCCATACACTATTTCCAGAACCCTGATCATTGGATGTTGAATTTTGAGAAGGTCTTGATAGAGAGCTACAAGAAGTACGAGATGAGCTCCAAGGAGATATGTGAGTGCATGAGAAGTTATGACCCTTGTTGTTATTGTGGGGGAATTTAAGTTGAAATTTCATTCAATGAATTCTTTTGAATGATTGCTATTACTGTTCACTTATTGCATTTGGTTTGATCAATTGATGAATGTATGTTGAGGATCAACAACATGTATTTGTAGTGATCTTTTGAATATCATTGATGGATTTGTTGTTGAATCTCTTCGAGATCACTGCATGGAAAATAGAAGAATTGAAATCATGATTCGATCTACGAACAACAGTGCACATGTTAGCCAACATTGGTAGGAACCATGGAGTAAGGTATTCAAGCTGCATTCCATCATTCAAACCAATTTGTAGAGGCATAGGCAATGGACAAATTACTGGAATTCATCCCTTATGAAGAACTAACACCAAGTACTTATCAAACATATCCATCCTCAATTGTGACATTTCCAGCCACTTGGACCACACTCTGCCATTTATTTGCGGCTATATTCCCAACACTGCATCAAGCCAATTGATTAGGGGCATTGGTTATAATGTAAAAGAAACCATAATGATGTCCCACAAACTATTGCACACCAGACTCCCTCTCTTGTATCCTTTGCATCCCAGCTCTCATATGCATCAAATATACCTCTGATGATATTCTTGAATTTCGACACATACCCACATGAACATAACCAAGTTGTTCTGCAATCTCATTCCAGTCAAGCAAAACTTCATCCCTGTAACAGCTCCTAAGATAATAATGGAATGATGTGACTAAACCAGGTTGTCTTTCCACTCTCCTACATAGAACTAGATATTCCTTTCCTTCAAGAATGCGCTTGTAATATAACCAGGTACCCCAATGCTATGGGGGATTCGATATCTCTAGAGGCATTCTAGACTGCATCACGGCCTGCAATTGTTGTTGTAGTACTATGGTGTCTACCATGAAGGCTTCAGTGTAACTATTTTCATCTTGGAAATGGCGAGTGAGAGCAGGGTCTTGGAGGTTGGACATCCATTGATAAGGATTGTATCATGTCCTCACATGTGCAGAGATGGAAACTGGGATATTCCTAGTCACTGGAGCTTTGAGGACATTAGAGTCTTGGTGAACAAATGGTGTTGATTTTTTTTAATTTTTCACAAAGGCAATGGAAATGGACAGGATGGGGTCGAGAAGAAAGGATATCGAGAGTGGTGGATCAGACGCCTTTGAAATTTTCTAATTATCATGTGCATTGTTTCATTTTGGATTCATCATCATATATAGGAATCATTTTGAGTGATTGCAGTAGTCTGGTGTCACTATGGGTTTAAATTTCGTTTACTTTGGGCATTTTCTTTTCAAACTCTCTATCTTGCTTTTATAGACTTGGAAGATAATTTTGATTTAGAGAATGAAACCATCCATATAAATGGTTATACACATATTATCGTTGTTGATATCAAGGATCCTGTGCATCTTGGTGTCAAAGAAGTTGTTGAAGTCTGTAGAATGGCAGGTATTATAGTGAGAATGGTTGTTGGCAACAATATTAACACAACAAGAACAATTGCAACAAAATGTGGCATTTTAACAGATGGGTTTGATTGTTAGTGTTGTTGATGCAACATCTTATACCTCTTTAATGGATGGTCTTTATTAGCAATTTGTTAAATATATTTTGGCATCCATGAAGTGGCTGAAGGAAAATGATTGGAGTAACAGTTTTATTTTTTATTTTTTTTTGCAAGGGTGGTGCTTTATCTATTGCAAATGATGTGTTGTTTCCAGAAGTCGATAGTGTTGTCGCATTATATGGTGTTACTTCTCCACAACTTGCAAGTCCATCATCAGCAAAAGCACCTGTGCATGCTCATTTTGGAGAACTTGATGACGTTGTTGCGTTTTCAAATGTGACAACAACTCAATCTTTGGAGCATATGAAGGTACATGCATGTATATTTGATTTTTGAAAATGCATCTTAATTGAATATTACAACTTTCGAGAAGACCACACAATTGGAAATATCATTCAAATGAAAATGAGCTCTTTGCCAGCTACAAATTGCCACATTTTTTATACAAGCCAGTCTTCCCCAATGCACTCTTATAACTTGACAATTGATGATCTGGATTAATCATTTGAAAAATATCTTCTGAGGATGAATTGGTGCGCTTTCAATCAGAAAAGCAGTAGGATTCTCAATGTCTTCAATCTTTCTTGTAAGATAAGCCTTCAAAGGTCGAAGTATCATTTCAATTTGAGAAAAATCTCAGGCTGGATATTTTGAATTCTGTGGAAATCATGATGAAAATGGAAAATGGATTTGCTATGGACAATCCCGATGATCACAACTCTCTGAGTAGGTTTTTTTTAGTGTCTCGCATTGTTTGCATGAGGCCATGCAAAACCTCAAGCATGGGAGAGTGGTTGTTGAGACAGTAGTAGTTAGGATTATTATTTTTGTAATAAAAAGGAAGTGCCAACAGGAGCAGTGATTAGCCTGGTCCCAAAAGATGAGGCTTCTAAAATCTCAACATATGGTCATCCAATTACATAATACCCTCTTCTCACAGAGCTTGGAGCCCAGTCACCAAATTATTTTACATTATTCTGATGCAAACCCAAAGTTCCTACATCTAGTCTTGGTATTTGTTCCATCTACATGGTTTTTCAGTTGAATAAGATCACAGGTCCTCTTTCGGAACACCAGAGAACACCAGCTACTTCTACAAGGTGCAGCCTACAAAAGTTTCAGAAGAACAACCCTGTGTCCATCCAGTACTCAGGTGATCTTGTATTGGTAGTAAGGTTATGGTATCTCTAATCATGTATTCAATTTTTGCTGCTCGATTTAAATGCTTCAAGCAATAGGACATATAAAATCAACAATTTGTTTTCATTTTACTAAGAAATTAGACTAATTATGCAGTAAACATATGATTACTCTCAATTATTGCACACTCCCTACCATGAATTTATGCAATCCCTCATATACATATCCTCGTATGGAAATCATTCATATTGTCACTCTGTTTCTGCCCTCTGCTCTGTTCCAGTACTGCCATGTTCTGTTACTGTCCTATTCCAGTACTATCTATTACAGTACTGCAGAAACATGTTCTGATACCAGTTACCAATCTGGTACTGATACCAAGGTGATATGATCTTTGTCCTGTGCTTAACATCATTTTCACTTCAGGTAATTAGAGGTATGGGCTAATCTCTTCATGTTCTCTCTATCAAGGATCATTTAAGTCCTGTGTTGAATTGTTTTTACTCTCAAGTACATCTTCCACCTAAATTTCTACACTCAACCTTGAATGAATCATCCTTGCTTTACTTTAAGAAGATATTTCCACATTTAGCTAGATATGATAATGGGTGCACTTGTCTTATTACCTCATCATTTTGAAAAAGTGATTGCTAAATGAAATATCCATTGAAAAGTGGTGACATCATTATGTATAATACTAACCTAGTTGATTCAACAAGTTATTATCCAAGTTTATCTTTACAAGCTTCTCTTGGAGGTATTGATGAAAACCTCATGTGGTAGACCGCCCTTGCAAAACCTCAATGAACTTTCATGAGAACCCTAATAGGATTAACTAGAGGGACCTCTTAGTCATTATCCGATATGTTCCATTATACATTGAATAGCTGAGATTTAAGTTGAATGTGGATGATGTCACCCTTGGGATAATTGCAAACAATTAATTATGTGCCTAATAACTCTAAAACACTCTTGTACCACCTGCCTTCCTTATACTCTAAAATTGTCAATGAGCAATATACACAATTCTAAATCTTTTGAGTAATATAATAAAAAGGAAGTATCAGGAAGTACAAGTAAACCCGATGGGGTATTGAACAGGCCTGTTGGCAGCAGGGCCATGCTTGTATGGTACTAAGGTAAACCCGTCAGGGTACTGAACAGACCTGCTGGCAGCGGAGCTATGCTGGGTAAAGAGAGTTGAAAAACATAAAGTGACACACTTAAAACTGAATAAAAACCCTCGGGTCTCATTCTGAAGAAATCACTATCAAATCAAGGCTAGGATATGACCTTTATATCTCTCAAACGATGTTCTTAAGAACCTTCAAGTATCCACTTTAGAGTTCTATCTTTAAAATAAATAGGTTTTCATGAGAAGTGGGACCCTCAGTATGTGTAATTCACCTTACCTAACCAAGAAGAGCTTCATCTCTAAAAAATTGGATAAGAAACGAGTTAATCATCTTGGGATGTATTCTTTTATGTGTTCCTCTCTTCAAATGAGATCTAAACTATGCTTATATCACTTTTGTTTTAAAGGTAATCTAGCCAGGGGGGCCTATTAGCCAAAGTCATTATGAAAAATCTTGGCCACTATCCTATAATCATATTAGAGTCACAACCAACCCTTTCTCCTAAATTTGATCGAAAACATATTGGATAAGACTTAACGTCAAATCACTAACAAATCTAATATATTATCCATGACTCCACTTGTCTGTCATAACTACTTTGCAATGGGTAAGAAGTGTGAAGCATAAGCCAGGAATTTTATATTGTTTAAACTCAGGAGCTGAAGAAGGATGAAACTTTAGGGAATGCTTGATCAAGTGAAGAGTACCATCAATTTTGAAATTTTGAAGATCATTGTTGCATGAGGACATGCAATGACTTAAGCATGGGGGAATGTTGAGTCTCAGTTTTGACATATATAATGGCCTATATTACCTTGTATCTGATCCTTTTTGCCTATGTTATAATCCTATACTTGACTATTTTCTCCCAAACACATACCCAATAACCTTGTTCATGTGCATAAGGGGTAAATTATGATTAAGGCATGATTTGTTTATTTTTTTCTTGAGTTAATTTGATTAAATGTTTGATTTTTGCATGATCCTAATTATTTGACTCTTAGGAAGTTTTGATCCAGTACTATCACACTCTGCGCTATTTCGGTACTACCCATGTGCCTAATTCGGTACTCAGGATTATGACTGTGTGTATTTCGGTACTAAACAACGACCTACAGGATTTTGGTACCAGCATTCTGGTACTCGATTTTCACCTCAA
>JASDQU010244019.1:114970-127428 GCA_032191745.1 Picea mariana | reverse complement strand
AAGAAACGAGTTAATCATCTTGGGATGTATTCTTTTATGTGTTCCTCTCTTCAAATGAGATCTAAACTATGCTTATATCACTTTTGTTTTAAAGGTAATCTAGCCAGGGGGGCCTATTAGCCAAAGTCATTATGAAAAATCTTGGCCACTATCCTATAATCATATTAGAGTCACAACCAACCCTTTCTCCTAAATTTGATCGAAAACATATTGGATAAGACTTAACGTCAAATCACTAACAAATCTAATATATTATCCATGACTCCACTTGTCTGTCATAACTACTTTGCAATGGGTAAGAAGTGTGAAGCATAAGCCAGGAATTTTATATTGTTTAAACTCAGGAGCTGAAGAAGGATGAAACTTTAGGGAATGCTTGATCAAGTGAAGAGTACCATCAATTTTGAAATTTTGAAGATCATTGTTGCATGAGGACATGCAATGACTTAAGCATGGGGGAATGTTGAGTCTCAGTTTTGACATATATAATGGCCTATATTACCTTGTATCTGATCCTTTTTGCCTATGTTATAATCCTATACTTGACTATTTTCTCCCAAACACATACCCAATAACCTTGTTCATGTGCATAAGGGGTAAATTATGATTAAGGCATGATTTGTTTATTTTTTTCTTGAGTTAATTTGATTAAATGTTTGATTTTTGCATGATCCTAATTATTTGACTCTTAGGAAGTTTTGATCCAGTACTATCACACTCTGCGCTATTTCGGTACTACCCATGTGCCTAATTCGGTACTCAGGATTATGACTGTGTGTATTTCGGTACTAAACAACGACCTACAGGATTTTGGTACCAGCATTCTGGTACTCGATTTTCACCTCAATTTTTGGGCCGATGACGATGGATCTCAAAATTTGGGGACATGGGTTTTGTCCAGAGATGTGTTTTTATTCAGACACATGTGTCAAAACTCATTCGGATCTCACGTGTGGACCTCCAACTCAGGGGGAACGATTCAGCCTAAAATCGTCAAATATTTCTAAACTGCCATATTGTGCCTTGATTTACATGCATATGGAGAAATATCTTACATAACCATCCAATGGGTTTTTATAAAATATATCCAGCTACAAAACCCATAAATCCTTTCTACAAATTCACAACGAAAAGAGAGATATCGAAGGATCTTTAACCCAAATTTGTAATATCTGGTGAAAAACCCAGATTTTGTGCATAGACAGTTTGAACGAATTCTGAGTTGGGGGATTTGTTCTGATCCATTCCCATTGAAATTCATTGTATAAATATGAAGGAAGGAGTACTGGAAGGGGAGAGAAATTCTTATGTTTCAAATTGGATTTTTGAACAGCCTCCTTTTGTAAACATACTTGCTAAAGAATTAATATGAAGTTAAATTCATCAATTACATGTGTTCTGTAAAGTTCTCTGTTCTGTGAGTTTCTTTGAGCTTCCTTGTTGGCATGGAAAAGGCCCACCGATCCAACCAAGGTAAGCTCATTTGTAATTATTCTGTGAATGTAATTCTATTTGTGTAAGTGTTTTACAGTAGTGTGTTGTTAATGATTTTTAATCCATTTTAAAGAGTTCAACATTGAGTTATTTGTTTCTGAATTGGTGTGAACAATTAGATACTAGATCGAATAGGTATTTTCCTTTTCTAATATTGCAGGTTTCCATTTAATTGTTTGAAGTATGGGATTGTTAAACAAATGATATTTTGAGTTTATGTTTGCAGCATTTTCAGTATGTACAGGAACCAGAAGACTTTATATCTCATCTTCATGCTCCATAATAAAGTATCTCAGTTATGTTGACTATTCCTTATACCGATTTGTTTGGATTGAAAAAATATGGAGTTACTTTTGATTTCACGAGTGATTGGAGTTGATTGATATTTACTGTTTTGATTGCTACAGGAAACAAGCTTCTCAAATTCATCTCTCTAATTCATGAGCTTGGAATGCATAGACTTGTTCCTTAAGATAGAATCCTTTGATTGATTGTTTTGCTTGAGAAGTTTGAAGTTGTGTGAAGCATTTGGATATCCTAAAATGGAGTGTTAATTGTTGATTAGTTTTAGTTGCTACATGGGACAAATTCAAAGTCCATCTCTTTTATTTCATGAGCCTGTGAATGGACAGATTCATTACTTGAGCAAAAACCTTTAGATCGCATGATTGTTGGATTATGTTTATGAGTTTTGTTTTCTGATCTTTAGGTTGTGTGAGGAAGATAGATTAAAAAGTTGTAAAACAGAGCATTGGTATTGATTGTTTCTTCTTTATTCTATACTCATCAGACATAGGAACCTATCTGTTATTGGCACATATAGTGCATCAACTCTATTAATTACAAATCCCAGATTGACATTTAAATGAGTGTAAGATATATATTGAACATATTTGTACACCAACAAAGATCATAAAACAAATTCTACTCCTCAATATATATCAATACAACTCACATATGTATCATCCATATACTACAACATATCTGCCTCAAACAATTTACTACAACAAGTATAATGTAGCAATAGTACCTCTAGACATGTACCAAGAATGTGCCTAAATAGATCAATGATGTACCTCTATCTAGTATCACACAATCCATGATATGATTCATAAACAAAATTCCACAACCTTATTGATAAGTACTTAACATAACCAACATTGTACCTTAACAAAAATGCCTCAATCCACACACTAGGGTTAGTACCATGCATATAAGATAGGCATCAAGTATATGCTCCAAAAATTAACCATATATCATCATAATACATTCTTCAAACACACATACATGCATGAAAATGTGAAGAATACTATCTCATACCCTGCATAAACTATATTGTACCATCAAACCATGTTGCAACACATCTGTACACCCATTTTTCAAAGATTTACCTCAAGTACACAACCTGTTCGTAAGCCACCTCACGTATGTATGTTACCTTTACATATGCCAACTCGTGTATGTATGTGTCAGTTCCCACAGTAACCTGTGTATGCCTCAGAAAAGACTTAATCTTGAGCTTGCCTCATAGCTTCCATTATGTTAAGTCTTCTTCATCCACTTCTAAGAGTGTCTCAGCTTCTCAGCACTTGTACTCTGTGCTTCCATCCTTTCAACATTGTCTTCCTTCCAAGTTTCATGTGCTCTTCTTGCCATATTATATGAAGCACTCCTCATTGACTGTCTCCTTGAATTCCACCAATCCTGATATTTGTGGCCAAACCCACTGCAGTTGTAACATCTCATGGTGTGACAATGTGCAACAATGTCTCCCACTTGATTACATCTCCAACATCTTAAGATGTTATTGAATATTCCAACATCTTTCCTTGCATAATGTTTACAATCCAAAGCTTTGTGACCATATTAAATACATGAGAAGTAGTGACCATGAAAAACATTTTCATACCTGTGATTTGGTGTCAACCTTGAAGACATCTCTCTTCTGAATTTGTTTTGAGGTGTAGGAATGGCTTCTTGGTGTCTTCCTTGTTCTGATCTTCTGAAAGTTTCCTTTCTTTGTGCATCTTGGCTTTGACCCTTTGAAAATGAAGGACCTGCATCATGCTTATTATAAGTGCTAGCTTCATAGTGTTTTGCTTCCTTGTTGTATCCAAGACCAGATTTCTCATTTGGTGATATTTGACTATCCAAGATTATTGAGTTGTTCATGAACTTGTTTGACTTCTCTGCTTTCCTTCTGAGATCAACTACTTCTGCTTCCAGGTTATGGCATTATTCTTCTTTTTCATTTACCTAATTCTTCAATAGTTCCTATATCCTCTTGGCTTCTTCAAGTTGGGTCCTTAGATTGACATTGATTTCTCTTTTTTATTTAAGCTCTTCAATGATTTTGCTAAGCTCGTCATCTACCTTCTTATTTTCTTCTTCTTGACTAATTATTTCATTCTTTAGTCTCTTGATTTCTTCTTCTTTTTCATCTAATTTTATCCTTTGCTTAGTTTCACTTTCATCTTGTTTCTTGAGCATTTGTCTAAGTGCCATGATATGCCTTTGATACTTTTCTAGAGATTCCTTAGTGAATCTTTCAAGATCCTCAAAAGCATCTGAATCATCTTCTATTTCCTCGCTGACTTCCTCAAAACCATTTATAACTTTATCTTTAAGCTTCAACAAATTTTCCTCTTCATTTATAAAATAATTTTCAGTTGATTCGACACAATATTCTTCTAATGCATCTATATCTTCTTCTTTATTTGCAGGAGAACATTCAACATCACCACCTTTAGAATTGCAATTAAGAGATTTTTTAGAGTATTTATCTTCATTGATGACCGAGTCTTGTTATTCCTTCTCTAGATTCAACCATAGGTCCTTGGCATAGGTACATTGTCATATGCTTTCTTTGACAAAACCTGAGAGACCATTTAAGATGGTATTGAATGCCGCTTAATTGTTCTTCTTTGTTTCCTTTTGGGATGCATATTTGGATTGTTTCTTCGAGGGAACTGATCCAACAACAATTGTATCCCAAACACCTACTCCTTTTGACCTCAAATACCCTTTCATTCTAATTCTCCATGCTGAGTAATTTGTCTCATCAAAGAAGGGAACTTCTACTGCATGTTCATCCATTTGTGTGTCCATGGATCTCCTTAAAGCTTGTAAGGCTTATGATGAATTCTTTCTCTGATACCAATTGTTGGACACACTGACCACACTGAGAGGGGGGGATGAATCAGTGTAGGGCTATTTTTACACTTATTTCAAAAATTTAGTCAGAAACCACTTCAAACATTATTTTTCATTCACAATTATCTACTTGCATATAACAACATTCATCAATAATAATAAACCATCACCATAATGAACGCAAAGAACACCAGATATATGTGTAGGACTTTTGTATTATGTGTTATATGAGACTACAATCCCTAGGGTTGATCAACACCAATTGAAAAGGAGCACCAACTTCATGAGAGCACCAAATCTCAATTTAATACCCAACTTCTAGATCTTAGCACCAACTAAGATGTGAGGAATCCAACCCTCAAGTACAAGACCTAGCTTGTAGACAAAAAATAATCTGTCAACAGATACATGATCTGTCTATACTGCAGCACGCGTATGTATGTGACCTGTCTATACTGCAACATGTGTATGTATGCAACCTGTCTATACTGCAACACACATATGTACACGACCTCCTCCACTGTCAGCCTGCATACACCTTCAGAAAAACTAGGGCATCCATTCTTTTGCACCTCTGAAACTTTCCTACCTCTATCACATCCACCAATAACCTATCACTGGATCCAACCTATCACTACAACCAACCTATTCCATGCATACATCATCATACATATCCCTGAACCATGTACAAGTAGCTCAAGAGTGTGAGCTATAAGAACCATATAAAAATTGTACCATACATGAGAGTGTTTTTCACTCAATCAACCGACCAACATAAACCATATCCGGATCTCACAACAACCATACAAAGAATTCACCATAACATAATCATAAATCATCAGTACAAAAATCCATGCAACCATACCATAACTTTTGTAGATGATCTGAACCTATAGAATGTTGATTGAAATTTAAGCAACCAAAAAATTAGAAAAAATAATTGACATTTGCATGATAGTTTACTTTTCAAAGGGTAATTTTTTATTTTTTAAATTTATGTAAATATGAGAGAGAAATTTGATGGGAAAATAAAGATGTAAAAAAATGGATTGAAATTTATTTAGTCAAATAAAAAATAATAAAAAATATAATTCTTAAAAAAACAAAAAGTGGAATAAACTATATTTTGAATAGATCACGTTTGTATAAGTTTTATTCCAAAATTATATATTTAACACAAACAATTGGTGAGAAGAAAATTCTATTTTTATCTTTTTCAAAAATTCAAAAATAATTAAATGAAAATTTTGAATATTAAATGTTATTAAATTGTTTTGGAAAAATATCATTTGAAAGTAAACACAATTACCTACATATTAATCTTCAACAACATTTTCAAAGAATATACATGAGTTTTGAGGGATCAAATTTTTTAAACTTAAAGAATTTGAAATTTTCATCACTAAAAAATGTGACTAATATTCATGGGTCCATCCTTTCCTAAGATGTCACATTTTCTTCCTCAATATCAATGATACTAGTTAATGCAAATATATATAAGAAGATTGCAAGGATACCTGGATTAATTTTTGGAGAATATTGTGGAAGAAATTGGGTAGTACTTTGAGGTACAAATCAACACATCATTCACAAATAGATCGATAAATAGAAGTGGTGAATAGAAGTTTGGGTAGTTTTCTAATTTATTTCATAAGTAACAAGCTGAAGCAGTGGGACAAGTTCCCAGAGAAAGTTACTTTTCTTACAATAGTATAACAAACACGTCTATAAGGTTACATATTTAAAGGAAGTAATATAAAGGGAGTTGTAAATTTGATTGATTTCTTTATTTAGATGCAAAGGGGTGAAGACACAAAATATATTTTTTAAATATATGAGATATTTACATGCACAATATTAGGTGTATCATTGCTTCTCATCATTCCCAACCATGGAATGGGTTGCCACAAACAAAGTTATTAGATTCCAATCTTTAGGCACAATTTCCCAATAATATCAACAAAGAGAACCTTCTTAGGAGGACCAAATTTAAATGAAAATCTACCCTCACATACAACAATGCTATGAGAATAATAACTACTTTGAGAGAGAGAGAGAGAGAGAGAGAGAGAGAGAGAGAGAGAGAGAGAGAGAGAGAGAGAGATGCCCCACACCTTGTATCAAACGTCTAATTTCAATCCTCACTCTCCACCTTCGATGTTGCTCCTGATCTCCACTAGTATCAACCTGCAACATAAGACCAATTATATGTTGCAACAAGGTAGTTATAGACTCAAATCATACATATAACATGCAAATATGAAAGAATATGAAAGAAACTAGCATATATCAAAGATTCGAAATCCATTTACACATGTATGGAGGAAAGAGAAACTCTTTTATTGAAAACAGTAAAAATGAGTGGTTACAACCTGACTTGAACCATTGGCCTTGCCTCGAAGCCAATAGACTAGGTTCCTCCAATGGTCCTTCAAGCATAAAATCATCACAATGGCCCTTCTTCAAATGACCCAAAATGGATAGGAACACACCCTATGTTCATATGAGGTAGAAGGAGTACTAGAAAGCAAGTTCCAAAACAAGGGGATACTACTTAGAGGATGAAATGAGATAGGGAAGCTTGCAATTTTAACAACATAACTTTTCACCTTGGTTGTCCTCCTCATACATGCCCCCAAAGGTGCCTTTATACCATCCTCAAGGGGTTTGGGTGGTTGAATTCTATTATGTATGAGCTCAGGGGAGGTTAGGAACACTTCCAACTGCAAACCATGCCTGAAAATGTGGAATTATTTTATTTTTCACATTTTTTAGGGCATCCACGAGTTTCACACTAGAAAAGTGTGGACATCCACAGTTTGCACATTGATGACCCATGGATGGAAACAAAATTGTTGTTTTTTAAATGAGTTTGATGTAGGAGGATTGGATTTAAATTTTCTAGCTAGGGAAAAGGACTAAGCCATCTCACAAATGCAAACAATGTGGAAAATTGTGGTGCAACAATATTGCACATTTAAAGAATGAAAATGAATATAACAACCATAGATTCATATATATTCATGGAAGCTAAAATCCCATGAAGAGAATCAAGCATAGTTACACACAACATGCAAATACAATCATTTCCATAATAAAAAATAACATCAATTTTTCATATTCATAAACAAGAATAGAAGACTTATATTTTTTTTTAAAATGAGTCCAAGAAACTGGTTGCATAAGAGAAATTTTCCACCCAACTATAGGAAACCAATGTAGTTACCATCCCCAAGTTAGGTTATGAGGCCACTATGGTGAACTAACTAGGTTACATGATTCTATCCCTCTCAACCCGACCCATCTACTCTCACGATCATCCATTATTTTTATGATAGAGTATTACAAACCTCTCATTTAACCATCAATATCTAAGGAAATCTCTTTCACTACCCCACATAACACAAGGAAGGCCTACCCCTTCTCCACTCAATAGTCCCTTAGAGTACTCTTCCCTTATGCTCTTTAGTGTGTGGAAAAAGAGACCAATTTGTTGTATACTTTATGAGGATTGGTTCTAAATCATCCACAGAGTAAAAGACGCATAGTGGGTGAAAGGTTCTTGACTTTCCCAACCTCTGTGCTCACTTACAACCAACTATATTTCATCCTAGGTTTGCACTCTCCTCTTGACAGTGTTGATTTAGGTTAATTTCTAGCTTAGTAATAGTTAGAAATGGAGAACACAACATGAAATACATAGAGCATTAACATGAGAGTGTGTTCGAATGAATGATAGAGTCAATGGTGATGAGAGGATTAGTGGAAAGGACGGCTAACATTATTTCTTATTAGAGGAATGTAGGACTCTTACAATTCCCATAATGATTGTATGATTCGTTCCATGTCACATAACTGTGTGAGAAGACTTTCCCTATCAACCTAGTACATGCATTCAATGATTGGTTGATAAGTCAAATGAGGTGGATAAATTTATTTAAGGAACATGGAGGAAAAATGATGATTTATAAGGCTAAAATTTGGGAATAGAGGATTTACTTTCCGATAGGTGTCCTTTCAACAAATGAGTTGGATGGGTTTATTTGAGGAACATGGAGGTAAAAGGATGAGTTCTAAGAATGATTCTTAGGAACAAAGGATTTACTTTCCCATAGACCCCCTTCCTCTTCCCCTTTAGTGGAATCATATCCCTTCTCATGCTCTATGCAACCATATTGGACCACTATATATTATATTCCATCATTAATATTTACATAACTTGATTTTACCATGGTATCCTACCACATGGTCCATATAACTATATTTACATCATACATACCTATCCATTCATTAGATGTTTCTTGGCATCGAACTCTTCACTAGAAAACCATAATAGCATATTTACATCATTTACAAGTGAGGGAATTTATTTAAGTTCACATGAATTGAATCTCATCATTATAAATTTTCATATACAATTTATACATGATCTAATCCAATTCATCCCGGTGGTCAAAATTAGGGTATTACATTAGGAGAATTTGAGAGAGAGTATCGTGAGGTATAATATGTGCATAGACATGATAAGAATATAGAAGGGATTCAAAGATGGTGAATTGGTGATGATACATCTAAGAAAATATATCTATCCGAAAGGCAAATATAGTAAAATGAATGTGACGAAGAGAAAACCATGTAGAGTTAAGAGGACGTATGGATAATAATAATTCTTATGAGGTTGATTTGACAGAGGAGAGGAGTTGTATGTCTCATCCATATTCAATTTTATTTGAGGGATCTCTAAGATTTTGTAGGGTATAATTCAGATGGAGTTGAAGAATACGAGGAATATAGTGATGAAGTAAGATGGAACATATACCATGGAAATAATAGTTAGAAATAAAGAAAATAATATCTAAAAATAAAGAATTTTTTTTGAAAGAACATAGAAAGAAAGGTACTTAATACAAGAGGTGAAAAGTAAAAGCAATATTTGGTAAAGTGGAGAGTAATCCAAATGTTCAAAGTAGATGGATTTTATAATAGGAGTTCCAAATAATGCATAAAGGAAATACTATAGTAGAACATAGAGATTTGATTGCCTATATAGGCATAAAGATCTCTTTAAAAAAATATTGGAGTCCTACAAATAATAATAAGTGAAATGAGTGCACAATAATAAATATAGCCTTGGAGGCATAGATAATAAATTAAGACTCAAGTGGTCCAAAATAATAGCATAAGGAAGCATACACAATGGAGAGATACATTTCCAAGAACATGGAAGAAGTTGAAAAGATGAGTGCGAGAAATCAAAGAGATGAACACACAATAATGAATCAAGCCAAGATTGGGTGATGGTGAACTATTGCAACCAAATGTTTAAGTTCATTGGAAGGAAAAGATTCAAAGAGATACAAACTCTATAATTGATTCAAGAAGAAGGAAATCATGATGACCTTGAGAGATGTTAATTTGATTGGAATTGAGTCGAAGAATTTAAGAGGGAGAGATTCATCCCTCAAGAAGAATGTTTCAAAAGGAGGCTTTAGCTCAAAGGGAAGGTATGGCAAACTAGAGAAGATGTTTTTGAAGGAATCACATAGGGGTTGAGAGACAATGAAGCAAATTGGTTGATGCATGAAGTATCCTTTATTGAAATAAAATATAGACTTTATTGTAACTATTATATGTGGTCTAGACTTTATTTCAAATATCATATATGGTTTATAACAATGTGTATAGTTTTATTTGGGGTCATTTCCCTACCTTTTCATTGACAAGGTCGTCAATAATCACTATAATCTATGAAGCTCTAATGATACTAGTATTTTCAACTGGTGAAAAATTAAGGTTTCACCTAACGTAATAAAAAAAATTTGATGAAAAATATACATAATTACAAAAAAATAAATTATAGAAAACTTCATTATGTATTCACCAAATAAACATATAAACATGCAAATAATTAGAAGACAAAAATCTAAAATAACATTGTACTAACACCCATTTCCATTAATAGAAAATAAATTAAACTTACAAAAATTTAGAAGAAGTCCTGAAAGTCTAACAAAAACCTAACTTAACTAAGTATTAAGTTCTCATCCTATTTTACATTATTTTACATTTGATTATGGAAAATGATTAAATCTCTATTCAAGGGATGTGCATAGAAAAGTCTCACACAGTGAGAAACTTTAATACAAAATGTTCATAGTAGAAAGTTCCTAGTGAGTAAACTCCAATTCCACACATACAAGATAGTTAGCTTCCTTCCCTTCCCACGTGTGTAGTTTTTCATGTTTCATATGTAAAAAGAGGCACAAACATGAACCATAGTGAACATAAAATTCTTAATGCAATGTGTGTAAGTGATTAGACTATGTAAGGAAACAATTATGTCCATCAATATATGTAAATTAACAGAGATCTATTTTAACTCTGGATCTATCATGTGCTAAGAGACATGAAATTTTTGGAGATGCAAACATTTCTTCAAGTTTTCTGGTCTAAAAAAAAATCATCTAGAGAAATTTGATACCTTTCAACACATGATAGATTTGGATTTAAGAGGGATCTACGTTAGTTTTACTTTCAATTACTATATATCTTTCTCTCTATACGTTTCAGACAAAGCAAATGCGATCCATCATCAGGAAAATATATGAAGAAAATATGATCAGTAACATGATATTTATATGAAAAATCAGGTTTAAATTATAGTATAGAGCCGACTCATTATATAATGGAAAACCTAAAATACTTTAGGTTTATTACCTAGAATCAATTCTAGTGGAGAAGGTTGGGATCCAATTTTGACTAATCTTCCATCCATCATCTCTATTTAGGTTGTTTTTCAATTTCTATGGCTTCCCTAAATTTGCTATTGTGATAGTGATCTATTCTAGCAAGAATTTTTTCCTCTTTAATACAAATGTGATGTTTATTCTTGTTTGAGTGTTCAGCGAAAGCGAAGGGATGAGTGTGATTATGTTTGATATCAATGGCATGTTCTTGAACCCTAATCCTAAAGGAACACCATGTTTCACCTATGTATTTATTTCCATAAGAACAAGGGATCATATAGACACATTAATCCTAATCCTAAAAGAACGACATGTTTCACCTATGTATTGCTTTCCACAAGAGCAAGGGATCATATAGACACCTTGCTCAAGGTGTCTATATGATCTCATGCTCCTGTGGAAAACAATACATAGGTGAAATATGTCATTCCTTTAGGATTAGGATTTAGGAACATGCCACTGATATCAAGCACAATTACACTCATCCCTCCACTTTGGCTGAACACTTAGACAAGACTAAACATCGCATTTGTATTGAAGAGGCCAAAATTCTTGCTAGAATAGATCACTATCACAATAGGAAATTTACGGAAGCCATAGAAATTGAAAAACAACCTAACAACCTAAATAGAGATGATGGATGGAAGATTAGTCAAAATTGGATCCCAACCTTGTCCATTAGAATTGATTCTAGGCAATAAACCTGAAATATTTTAGGTTTTCAATTATATAATGAGTCAGGGCTATATTATAGCTTAAACCTATTTTTTCATATAAATATCTTGTTACTAATCAAAATTTCTTCACAACTTTTCATGATGATGGACCACATTTGTTTGGTCTGAAACGTCAATTTGTAAATTGTTGAGATGAATCCAAAAAAATATCACCAAAATAATGTAATTCAAAATAAATATTATGAAAATCTTAATATGTTTTTCTCTTTTATATTCGAGAAATTATGAATCTGCATTACATAAATATGTTACATATAAATACATAAACATATTATATATATATATATATATATATATATATATATATATATATAAAATATTTTTGAGA
>JASDQU010244019.1:84858-114829 GCA_032191745.1 Picea mariana | reverse complement strand
CTATTTAAATATATAAATAATAAGAAAAAATAATATATATATATATATATATATATATATTATTTTTTCTTATTATTTATATATTTAAATAGAAAAATATATTAATATAAAATAAAATCTCAAAAATATTATAATAATTAAATTTATAATCATTATAAATATTATATAAAAACCAAACCATCCATAAAATATAAGTCTATTTCTTTACAAATCATGAATAAAATATTTTAGATAATCAAGTTTTGTTGGCATATAATAAAGTTGTTATATATGAAAGTCTTGAAATCATATCAACAACTTTAATTCTAAATATTGTAAATTTTCATTATTTAAAAAAAAAAAATCCAAAAAAAATAAAAATGCCATCGAATCTGATGTTAGCATATGTTGACACCCACTACAAGATTTTACATTTAAAGTGTCTTTAACTTTATTGGAAAAAAGCAAATGAATTCATGATTACGAGATTGGAATTGGTACCAATTTTTTTGATAAAGGAAAATGAAGACCACATAATGGGAATTTTATAAAGTCAAATCTTTTATTTTTAGGAGAAAATAATTGTTTATATAAAGATCACAATGGTTGACATTACTTGATGATATTTGGTACAGCCATATTCCCCTCAACTATATTCTAACTCACATAGAAGGCACCATGGATGAATCTCGCTTCTTTTGTTGGGTACAAAATCTTTATTCCTATAATTTTAATGGTTTTATTTTTAATGATAAATAAATATTTTATTATAAGAGAATATATGTTAAAACGTTTCTATATTCCAACACAATATAGTTTTATTTTCAAAAATTATTTACATAAATATATATATTTTTAATGAAATATCCATTCTCATTCCAACATTTTGTAAACTTAATCGATAAACTTAATCATTTTATCTTTATTCATAATATCATGTACATATTAAAAAAAGAGAATATATATTATGTAGACATAAGGGTGTTATCTCCCTTAAGATAAACATTTTATCTAAATGGAATTTTTTTTTTTGATAAAGTTAAAGGATTTGGTACAATCCAATAGTCACAAGATTTCACATGAGAAGGATATATTTTTCCTCTTGTCCTTTTATAATAAGATTTGTGATAGATTCTTTTGAAATTTATGATATATATTTTTAGTTAATTTTTCTTAATATAAAAAAAAAGAAAAAGTATAGACTATGTAGGTTTCACAAGCTTAAATTGTATAGAGTATGTAGGCTTTATCAGATTTAGTTAAGTCTAAAAAAAATAAGTTTTTATGAAGGGGTGATTTGTCTATATCTTTATCTAAAGTAAAGTTGAATCATCCCAATTGTATAGAGTATGTAGGTTTTATCAGATTTAGCTAAGTTTAAAAAAGTAAGTTTTTATGAAGGGGTGAGTTGTCTATATTTTTATCTAAAGTAAAGTTGAATCATCCCAAAATGTCAAGGGAAGGTGTGAGAGGTGAACCCAAACTAGAACTTATTTGGAGATGTTCTCCTCTAAATTGAAATCAACATCCATTAGTTCAAAGAGAGCCCTTGATCTCATTAATTAAGGGACACTTTGGAAAATTGGATCCTTATCTTCCTTGATATGGAAGAGGAAGGTGATGTATCCTCTATCAGACATAAATAAATTGAAGGAACCCTTCATTAGTGGGTGCCATAATTCTTCAATCCATAGCTTAATAGCCTTATGGCTTGGATAATGTCCCATGGACTTTCCAATCAATGTTTTCTAAGAGAAAATAAGAGCTTTCTAACTAGGAGGCTAGGTGGATATATTTACCTCTAGAATTTCAAGGTTTTCTTCATAAATTTGTTTCTTTTTTGTCTTTGAAGGATAATCATTCTTTATTACAAATGCAATAAGATTTTGAAAATCCTTTGCTTCTCTGGCTAAAGTTGTCCTAAGTCTAGGGTGTTCCATTTTCTTCGAGGTGGGGATTTACATTCCCCCATGATTTACCATTGAACCCTTAGCATTCTACAACTACATATCCATGGTTGAGTGAGGGTGTTCTTAAGACAGGAATCCTTCTTCTCCAATGATTACAAAACTCCACACTAAAACACTATACCCAAGGCTCTCATCACTAGAAGAGGGGAATTGCTCCATCAATGCTTAACCTAGAATGAGGGTGATGGAATCTCATAGATTTGATCCTAGAGTCTTAGATTAAAATTCACTTCCCCTTTGCAAACAATTATTTCTTCTCTAATAGGATGGATCTGGAAATCACTTAAATGTTAGATCCTAGTAAGTAATTGGAGAATCGTGGTTAATCACAAGATGATCCTACCATCATTAGCGGCTTGAGGGGATTTAAAGCCTCAAAATTGGTTAGCATTAGCTTATGAATTTGTCTTTATGTGTCAAAGGAGGAAGCTAGTTCTTCCTGAATTTTTCCTCTCATAGAGTATTTGAAAACTTACCAGGTGTTGTGTCCTCTCTTTATGCTCTCTCAAGTTATCACATGATATGATTCATTACTTCAAATATTTTTCTTGTAATATTAGATTCTACATACCCTATAGCATGGCTAGCTATCGCCAAAATGAGAATGTGTTGACTAGGCATGGGAAGGGGCCAAGCGGCACAATGCTCATATTGTAAAGGGGGCATCCCAAAAATCTAATATCCATTATAGATGTTCCATTTCCATAGAAATATTTCATGCTTGCAGGGTAATCACATGGTAGATTTTATTTCCTATTTAGATACCTTCATACTTTGAATTTTTTGTTCATTACGTATAATAGAGGTGTGTTCCTCTCTTCATGAGAGTTTACTCAATTTTGAAGGAAGTTATTACATGCCCCTAGACCTAACTCCTTATGCAACCTTTTATCTTAGTACTAGATTATTCAAGTGTGTAAGAAGAGATACATGGAACTTGTCAACTTTTAGAGGAACACTCGAGATCAGGTCTCTTATGTAGTCCAAACCTCAAGTTATACTCAAAATACATGTTCAATGCAATGTATTCCTTATTTTTCTTAACTAAAAAGGCCTACTTTCTCATCTCTCCTCGTACACCTTAAATATTAAGAGAGACCTCTCTTCCCATCTTTACTCATATAACTCCCTCTAAGTTCAATCTAATATATGTCAATTGGGTCTAGTTTAGGTGGTTGAGAGGAAGAATTGTTATCCTCCCTACTTGGGTTCAAATATTTCATGTGCAATTTTCTCTCTTCGTTTACCTAATAATTAATTAATGAGAGTAATTTTTCCCACATTATATTTTTATAACATGGTTTAACCTAATAATTAATTAATTAGTAGAGTGTTTTCTTTTATAGGAGAGAGGTGTAAGTTGAATTATCTCTTTCCTACATTAAAGTAGTTGTATTTACCATGCTAGTGCTAGGTTATGGTTGATAGCTTGCTATTAATGTTGATAAATAGGCAATTGTATTTACCATGTTAAGATTTTATTGATTAAGATGTGTTTAATTTTGAGTACTTGATACCTTTTCATTCACTAATAGTTTTTAAGGAAATATTATAAGGTGTTGATTTTTATCTTTAGTATTTTAGTGAATGAAAATAATTAGAAATTATAGATATATTTCATTATGGATGTTATTATGTTGTTTTTAGAGTAGAGATGTCAATTTTCACATGCAACTCTATGTGACTAATTTCAGATCTGAAAATTGTTTCCTAGTGATATAATAGTAAAACACTAACTATTATAACTAAACAACTTTACACTAAAATTATCAGCTGAAAAGATATGTAGTGGAAACACAAAGATCATAGATGAATCATCAATACACATGAGACACAGTTTCAGTTCTATAATCTTGTTATCATCAAAAATCCTGATGGAAAAACCATCCCTCCCATCCAATACAATATCACCAAAAATTTGAGGACAGCCTTGTCATCTTAAATTCAACAAAACTTAGAACACCCTTGTTCTCCGATACACAAATCAGAAAATGAAACCTCATCAATATATGGAAATCTCCTCTACACAAGGATCTACTATAGACCACCTATATGACCTCCTGACATCACCTGTCAGCGTGTATGGATTTGTATCTGCCCAAAAACTCAGATACATGATTCACCAACTGGAAACCCGCAGACATACATTATTTTCTCCACTACAAAGCATATATACCCTATATGCAATTTTTCATTCTACAACCTGCATGTATACGCACTTCATCCTCCTGCAAATTTAGTATCGTACAAAAAATTCACTCACACGTGCGACCTTCTTCGCTCCTCTCTCTTGGGAAAATTCGCCACCTTTCAGACTTCTCCTTTGCTGAGATCACCAATCCTCCTAACACAAGTGCATACTTAGTTATGCTAGCTCCATCATATCTCCACATACTCTACATGATGTGAAACGTCACAATGACTTCTCTCCTTTATATCAATCCTTAGGGGTCACCATAGAATACCATCCACAAGTCAACATCAAATTAGGATTTCCTTGTGGGTGTGAATCCTCAACACAAGCCCACAAATCCCCTCACCATACCCATGAATCCCTACTCAAATCCAAGGGGGTTTTCACCAAACCGTAAGCATGATGTGGTGCCCATGATGATTCCCACATGCCAAAAACCTAGGGTTATGTGAGAATACCTAGTTGAAGCTACAAAAATCAACACTCCCTATTATCAAGGAAGGTATTCCCACCACACTCCACAAGTGGGAATGCCTCTTGATGCTACTAAAGCATCAACACTCCATCTTAGTGAGGGAGGCATTCCATCCTCCATAATCACCTAGAAGTAGCTTTGTCTCTTGTACTGGATAATCTACCACAGGTTCTTTCCAATATGTGTGATTGGATGCTCCCTCTATCATCGAATCAAATCTTTCTCTCCAATCCTCCTGACTAGTTGCATCCTTGGTCAATGAAGTACATCCTACTCTTTGGCATGATCCCATCCTAGAATAAATACCTCTCCTAGAAGCCTCCTACCTATGAACCTTTTTTTATGGTCATCTCAATCCATGACACCATATTGACAGTATTGGAAGATGCCTCTCTCCCATCTATACCTGAAGGTTTTCTCCTGCTGAGAAACCGACTCTCCCTCTGAGCCTCCTGAATCCCTCTGAAGTCAAATTCCCTCTGAGCCTCCTGACTCCCTTTGAAGTCAAACTCCCTTTGAGCCTCTTGAATCCCTCTGAGTTTCCTAACTCCCTCTAAGTCCACACAACCTTCAGAGCTACCTTCTCCCTATCCACTATCCTCTGCACAGTCCTAGGAGGTTACTCCTCCCTACTAGATAATGAAGGATGACTCCTTATGAACTATGGATCCCTTTGCATTCGTACTACTATCAGGGCCACCTACCACACCAATCATGGAGGTAATTTCTCCCTCTGTACATGTGTTGTTGGTGGGGCCACCTGCCTCACCACTAGTGGAGCTACCTGCTCCTCCTCACTTGTCTCTCTTCTCCTATTGGTCACAACATGCATAGGTTGGATCTCTCTAACACCAAGAACCACTATTGATCTGAAGCTATATCCTCTGGGCTTAAAAAAAAATATCTATCTCAAAATAATATGTGGTACTCCTTTCTCTCAATATCCAAGATTGGGAGAACACTCATCCTGAGTTATAGAACCCATAACACATTTGACACCCTCAGCACCTCTCTTGACTCAAATCAAAATGATACCATACCAGATCCTCGTACTGCATGCTTGACTCCCACGCCAAGATCCACATACAAGTCCGAGTCTTTCTCTATGAATGTATCAAACAACTCTCTAGCACTTATCATATGGAAAGATCCTCCACTATCCACCAACTAATTCCCCCTGATAGAGATTGTACCTGAAAGGGAGGAGACCAACAAGATCTCCCTTTAGAACCTGTTTGTAACTCATCAACCACTGTTTTTGATTTCTTATTCCTTCTTCTCCTTCCCCTCTGATGTGGACACTATGAAGTAAAATGACCATAGTAATGACACTCAAACCATTTGTATCCTCTATGGACACTAACCAAGTCTCCTCCTGAATACAATAAGTCCATATTCTCTAAAACCCTGGAAAAATTTCTCGTGCACAGATCAACTGCACAAAAAATTCCCAAAACCTAAAAAGACAAACTCAACATCCAATAACATGTATCCATCCCAGAAAAACACTGCATAATCCTACTCCTTAATCCCTGAGGTCGAGAACACACTCCTAGCACCCATAACACATTTTCCACTCACAACACACCCCCTGACTCCATCTGGAACACCACTGCTCCAGATGCTTGTACTACATGCATGGTCTTCCTACCAAGCTCCTCATACATACCTAAGTTAGACAATGTGAAGCTCATGAACAAATATTGTACCCTATTCATGTATCGGTGGCTCTCACTAGATAAGAACCATGCAATACTCCAAGGAAGCATCTTGCTTCCCCAAGTCATGACCAACCATTGAAATTATACCCAAGTCCATCATCCAAGTCACCAAAAAACTCTTTCTGTATACACATGATACCACTGATCTGGTGTCCTCATATGAACAGTCCCAAGCTCTGGTTGGAGACTCAGTGTTGTCCACTCTAGACCACCGCAACTCATCTCTACAAGTTTCCTCATCCTCCCGGGTCAAATACCTCATACATCACCATACCTCAACAATGTGAAAATCTCCATCCCAATGAAGAATCTATCTCATCAACCTATGATATATATGAAACCATCTTTTCTATGCCAAAGCACTCTAGCTATATCCTTCACAACTCACCATGAAAAGCCACTGGAAGTCAAACCACAAGTTTGGAAATATGTCACACAACATACTGTTATGATTCGAGCTCTCCTTCAATCAACCAAAATTCCGAACCAGCCACACCATCGAGCTACAATATCCCAAAAATCATCATCTAGATGGTCTACTCTATGTCTCATACCAAAGACCACTATTTCCACCTATAACCATCACTATAGCTCCTTCTCAGATCTATCACTTGTGACCTACCTAGAACAAGAACAAGAACAACACTCCTCCAGTGTTGTAGCCAAAGATGTGTCTCAAGATGATCCCCTTCTCTTCAAATCCCAAGCTTTGATACCATGTCAATTTTCACATGGAGCTCTATGTGACTAATTTCAGATCTGAAAATTGCTTCCTAGATATCTAATAGTAAAACCCTAACTATTATCATTGAACAACTTTACACTGAAATTATTGAATGAAAACATATGTAGAGGAAACACGAATATCATAGATGAATCATCAATACACATGAGAAAAAAATTTAGTTATGTAATATTGTTATCATCAAAAATCTTGAGGGAAAAACAAGCCCTCCCAGCCAATAAAATATCACCAAAAATCCAAGGACAACCTTGTGCTCTAAAAGTCACAAAAATTAACAACACCCTTGTTCTCCAATATAGAAATCAGAAAAGAAAACCTTAGCAATATCTGGAAATATCCTATGCACATGAATCTACTATAGACCACCTGTACAACTTGTTGACGTCATATGTCATCCTATACAGATTTGTACCTACCCAAAAAATCATATATGTGATTCACCAACTGGAAACCCACAAACATACATTGTTTTCTCCACTGCAAATTGTGTATACCCTATACACAATTTGTCCTTCTACAACCCGCATATATACATGCTTTGTCCTCCTACAAATTGTGATGTGGTGCCCAATATGATTCCCACATGCCCAACACCTAGGGTCATGTGAGAATACTTACCTGAAGCTATAAAAATCAACAAGAGAGACAACATAAAGTAATGGAAAATATAGTCCCTTTTAAGATGCGAGTTTGGTATTTTAGTTAAGGATATATATTTATGTGTAAGAAGTTTTTTCTTCTAACCCTCTATGTTTATATATTTTAAAAATATTATTATGCAATCTATCAAAATGATGATAAAATTAATAATAGTGGTCATTTTATTAAATACCCTGGTTTAGTATTTTTGGTTAAGGATCCATTTCCATGTGGTACGTGTTGAGGAAAATATATGAATTATATTACTCAATCATTTTTGAATCTTTCCTGGCTAGAAAAAGACAGTTGGGAATGTCACCCTATGTTTTATAACCTCAAAAATATTTTCCCAATCCACAAGTACTAATTACAAGGGTTTAGGCTGTTTTATTAATGAAAAGAATGATGCAAAATAACATAAAAATTTTATATCAGTTTTTGAAAAATATTTAGATTATAGAAAGTAAATATGGAGATCAAAAAGAAAAAGTAACCAAGTCACAAATACACATAGATGAGACAGAATAGAAATCTTCTTTATTTCATTCCGAGATATCTAAAGTGTTTTTCTATTTGCAAAACACCTGTGAGGGCATGTACCAAAGTCTAATTTAGATATACCCAATGAACACCATACAAAAGGACTCTGACAAGAAGTAAAAATTGAAATTTATAATCTGGATCAACTTGCCACAAACTGTTGCCAATTTGATTCTGCAAAATTTCCTTTATCAGCTATGAAACTCAATCCATAAACAGACAAGAATACACAAACTATCAAGGATGGATCAACACCTCTAAAACAAGCATCTAAATGATTTGGTTCAGTTTTGAACCTTGAAGTCTACAATAGGACCCTGCTGTCAAAAAGAGAATTAGGCTTTGAATAAACTCAAGAGTGAATGAAAACTGAACTATCTCATAAAATCAAAAGAGAAAACCTTAGTCTTGCTTTGTCCTTCTATTCTCCCTTTGTTTCTTCTTCTCATTTAGCTTTTATGCCTTCAAAATAAGTTGAAGTAGTTGAACCACTTTATTTAGTTAAGTTAGTTTGAATTAACTAACTTAGTTTAGGAGAAATGATAATAATAATAATAATAATTAAGGGTCTTTAATTAATAATAACTATGTAGGTGGGACCCCTTGTGACTCCCTTCTTTTATTCTTTTCAAATTATAAAATAAAACACAATTGGATAATAATTTCAACACATACCACCCTTGTAACTCCCTTACATACCTTCAAAATTGAATATTTAAATATCAGAAATAATTTAAATCACATCCAAAAATATATAAATATCCACATAATCCATATTATCAAAAAAAGAGCTTGCTGTCCAAAATTTCTGCAGACCATTGTCTTCATCAATTCAATCATAAAAACACATAAATTAAAAGCCATACTTTCCACTCTGAGAGGAAAATTTTGTTTTACCACTGTTGTCCACCTTTGATTTCCCGGAATTAGTCTGTGGTTGATTTGAACCTTGAGGTTGTATTTCACTAATTACATGAGAAGAATCATCCTTCAAATACATGTGGGAGGAAACAAATTATGAGGAGTCACTGGAGGGAGAGGAAGGGGAGGCAACAAATTTTCCTTTATCTTGCACATGTGGGACATCAATTTTAAGTCCTTACTCATATGTGAGGATTGAACAGATGAATAAACAGGAGCAATATGAACATTAGGATTTATAGGTGGTGGAGGAGGTAATGAAAATTTGGGCCAACCACGATGGTGAGAGACAGTCGGGTTGACAATCTCTTTCCATCCATCATTTGTAGGGACTTCTAGTTGCAAGGATACATGAGGAGCCATAAGAATACCAGGGATGTTCTCAGGCTAGAAGGGAGGTCTCTCTGGTCAAGGTTGTATTATTCCTTGCCCAATCCAGCGAAAGAACCCAGCTTGGAACAATTGGTTCAATTCCTAGGGATCAACATCAAACTGAATGGAGAATCTAGGCCATTGTAGGACCTCTGTTCCAGTTTCCTCTTCCTCTATTATTTCTACCATGGTTTCCCCTACTGAAGAAACTCATCCTGTAGCAACAATTCATCAGTAACTAATCCCTTAATAAACCATACATGACATTCTGCTTGCATGAATAAAAAATTGGCTCAGAAATTGACACGATATACATGCAAATCCATCCATAACCAACCATTAAATAATCACCAAGTGAGCAGGGGGTGACAGGGTTCATGGGACATATGGAGGGAGTGTAATGAGAGAAAGGTGGTATAATGAGAGGGGATAAATACACGAATACTACTCAAAAATTAATTAAATGATTTTACTGTGTAAAATATATCAAAATATCAGTTGTCAACCATTGTTGTGTTAACTCTTTTGTCGCTATTACACATACCTTTTTAATTTATTTTGCAGAACAGGGATGTCAAAATGAAATTGGGATTATGAGGGGGGTGCAATGAGAGAAAAGTGGTAGCATGATATGGACATAATATGGATAATGTTCATATAAAAATAAATCAAATCAAACAATCAAACATAACTATGTTCAAACCTCCACAATTAAATCAATATTAACTTTTCAAAACCACCATCTAAACTATTACTTCCTTTACGGATTGCTTGCTGGCTTCCAAAAACCAATTCATATGCCTAGAAATACTCAATTACAATAGCCTTGGCATATATATAATATTTATATAGCAGTCTTAACAATAGTATTGCAATCGATATGATGAACACAATAACCCTTTGATCCACAACCATCTATAATTCAAATGCTAAATCTCTTTTCCTTTTAAAACAAATATAAATACGCACAGTGCTTCCAGCCATTTATATCCAATACTTATTCTTTAAAATCGATAAGAGTATGCACAGTATTTACCACCATTTATCCATTATTCAAACACTATTCAAACCGGGCGTTAAAACTCTTAATTGGGCCCCAATCCATTCACACACAGGTCTCCTTTAAATATAATCAAGATAAGAATTGATTTGAATATCATTCAACAAATAACATGCAACTCTTCAAGCCCAAGATTCACATAAATGAGCATGTACAGACTTCTTTTAAAATTGTCCAACGAGAAATAGACGAAGTCGTGCCCAATCAACCAAGCACACATAGTGCTTATTTACCCTTGACTGGATTGAAATGATGTCAAGATCGTATATAGGGTTTAACATAACAAATGGGAGTAAGAACAAATGGTTGAATCAAAGGAATAAGTCCTAAAAAAATGCAGACAGCCTGTGCCTTTTGAAAATTACCACAGACATATAACAAGTAACCATACTCTTGATTGAGAGGGTTACCAAATGACAATCATCCACCTCCAACAGGGAATGAAAATAAGTGAATCTCTTAACAACATTGTAATGTGAGTTTCCAAGAACAACATGTGCCCAACCAAAATAATATATAATACTTCCATTTAACTTATGGGTGATACTAAACTTATCTATGCAATGATTTCCAGACAACAATGTCAATGACGGAAATGTTATAATAGCTAACATCTTGTGGCTTTTCCAAGTCAAGGCAAGAAAATGTTTAAACTTTCAATAGTTAACATTGCAACCCAAAGGATCAAAAAATATCAAACACAGGGACAAAAATGGAGTGGAAAATATTAAACACAAAGACTAGTTGTAACACCCATGCGCAAAGCTCAGAGCTTGTCAAACATAATAATAAATTTCCACAGAGAACTAGACCCAAAAATCAAGTTGAACGAACATGCTTCACTATTATTTTATCCATAAACCCATGCAAATATCACCCACAACATGGAGAGCATAACCATTTTTTTTTTTAAATGCCAACAGTCCAAAATAATCACCATAAGAAACCATGGACACAACACCAATACATAGTTCAAATATCAAATAACAGCTTAAGAAACACACAGCCTGTGAGTAATCCTAAGCCAAAAATTGATTCGAAGGGCAGAGAAACCATCATGGATGGAAGAGTAAGGAAACCATACCTAGAAAAGCCTGGGTGAGGAAGGAGCTAGATTGTATGCCTCCTTTAATACTGAGCAATGCAGAGCATCAACAACCCCCAGAGAAAAAAACCAAAATGCAAGTATGACTAGGGTGACGGGCTTGAGGGGTGTTTGAGTGACATGCAGTAAATGCACGTCACCTCTCCCCCAAACCTCATTCAATTCAATTTATGAGACATCAAATTCACCATAGCACTAAGCATTTAATCAACCACATAACCATTTCCATATCCAATTTGCATAGTGCGCCACCTTTGGTAATGTCAAACTCTCCATAATAACAATGTGTTATAACATTAACCCATGTGAATTCAACATATAACACTCAACAAGGCGCTTAAATATAGCAGCAAGGGTTTGTGCACCCTTCTTTTGTCACAATAATAAAACATTAGAGTTTGTATATATTGCTTTAATTTAAAAGAGCCCCAATATTATCCCTTCTATCAAGATCATATTTAACCAATTAATGCCATGTTTAACTGTAATATCAAAACAAAACTTATAATAATCCTTTCATCCATATGGAAGTCTTAACATAATCTGAGAGTGATCATGAAAACCATTCAGTGCCATGCATCAATCAACCAACCATCTAATGTCACCATAACATTTTAACCATGAGTTGAAACATTGAGCTATAAAAGATTGTGTCGGTACCATCACAATATAAAAAAATATATAAGCGCAACATATCCATCATAGTGCCACAATTATACAAAGGGGGTCCCACCTACTAGTTTATTATTAATATAAATAATTAATATAGCTTGGAAATAATTTTCAAGCATAGTATTCATCGTTGCATTTTTAAGCGTCAACAAACTGGCGACTCCATAAGGAAATGTGTTTCCAAAAGATTAAGAACTTGGAATGTCTGGTTTCGTAGACCAGGTGAAACATTAGATCAAGGAATTATACATCAGATTGATTATGCAACAGGGGAAGTGAGGCAGTTTAAGAGGAAAAAAATGATTTGGGATTTTGGGAATAACTCATGGAAAGTCTTAAGTACGAGAGGCGTATTCCTGTATGAATAAAATTTGATTAATCATATTGAAAGAATTATTTTCTTTAAGGAGAAACCTTTCTGGTGTGCTCTTTTTGAATCTCGGGTGGAGGGAAGAAAAGAAAAGAAGAAAATAGGGATGAAAAACCAATTATCTTATCTAACAACAGTACTGGTAGAAGATAGTGATTTCAATGATGTCTTCAAGGAGGGACATCTTAAAAGTTGTGTAACCTGATTGTTATTGATTAACAATACTTGCAAAATAGCATTGTTGTGGAAAAACTAACCCATAATTTTATTTCTAAAACAAAAAGAAATCAATAAAAGAAATAAAACAACAGAAATGAAACAGTGGAAAGATAAAACAACAAGCAAAATCAAAGCAATGAAACAAAACTATAATATAGAAGTAATTACATACAACATTTTAACTTTCAAATTGGTTCCTAATAGTGTTTCAAGTGGGAGACATTGGTCCTATAGGAAAATAACCGCTCTTCCAAGTCCTTTAGAATATAAGAATTTGCGCCCAGGACAAAACCGATTTTAAAAGGACCCATCCATAACTTTTGAAACTTTGAATGCCTTACTCTATTAGCATGAATTGAATCCCACAACAAGACTTTCTCATTGACCTTAAATCTAACTCTTTTGCACTTTTATTGAAATATTTCTTAATGGTTTGTTGTCTTTTCTTTATGTTTTCCAAGGAAAACATCCTTTGTTATTCCAAATCCAATTGTGAATTTATCCTTTGAGGGGTATTAGAAAAATTAAATTCCTCAATCTGTAGCATCAACCTTAAAGAAGTAAGTTCCAGTTCGGTAGGCAAGATAACTTCTTGACCACAAACAAGCTGAAAGGGGGTGCAACCTGTGCTCACCTTGGTAGTAGTGTGATCTTCCCAAAGGGAATAAGTGAGGAGGGTGTACCATTGATGAGGCTTATCTTCAATGAGCCTCTTGATAATTCTAACCATATTTTTGTTAGTAGACTCGTCTTTCCCATTTCCTTGAGGGTAATAAGATGATGAGGTAAAAATTTTAACTCCCAGCTTAGCTCAAAACCAAGTCACCTTAGTAGAAATAAAAGCGGGGCCATTATCTGTAATAATATCTAAAGGAAGATCAAATCTGGAAAAAATATTAGTTTCAAGGAAAGAAATAACCTGCTCATCCTATGAATGCTTAAGTGGGACAACTTCAGTCCATTTCGTAAAATAATTTGTGGTTATCAAGATGAAAAATTTCCCTGCTGAAGATGGAGGATTAATAGGACCGATAAAGTCCATACCCCATTTTGAAAAAGGAAAGTCAGGGAATAAAGGTTGTAAAGGCATGGAATAAAGACGTTCTTTCCCATCAAAGTATTGTCACTTGTCACAAGATCTTGAAAATTTATAAGAATCTCAAAAAATCGAAGGCCAATATACCCTTTTCTGATGATTTTAAAAGCAGTAGTTTTAGTAGAAAAGTGGCCACCCACATGAATAAAAAAATCTACGGATCCATGGGTTTCTTGTAACAATTTATGTTCTTCCTCATTATTTACAAAACAAAGTAATATACCGTCAGCAGATCTCCTAAACAAGAAATCTCATAAAATGACATATCTGGAAGATTCAAGACGAAGCCTTCTCCTTTGATGAGTTTCTAAGCTTTCTAAACATCTATGATTTTTCAAATAATACACCAGATATTTATACCAAGGATGTTTAGCTACAGGAAGGATTTGGTTGTTAATGTAAAAATGTACTGACAGAGGGTTATCTTGTTCATCAATTTCTTCACTTGCTTCAACATGTTTAGCTAAGTGAAGTGATAAGTCACGTCCCTTAATGGTTTTTGTAGTCATGATGGTTAAATCATGATCCTGGATCTTGGCAAGCCAATGTGCAAGCTTCCCTGAAAGATAAGTCTGTGAGAGAAAAAACTTGATAGTAGGTAAAGGGACTTTTACCAACGTGTGCTTACCTAAGATAAAGTGGTGAAATTTCTCCACAACTTTCATAAGAGAGAAACCATGTTTTTCAATATAAGAATATTTGAATTCATCATCTGATAGGCTTTGAATCATGTAAGCTCTGGTTTTTTGTTACTCTAGTCATCACATTGTATGAGGATAACATAGGCTACTTCCTCTATGGAATTAGTATATATCATAAAATCTTTCTCAAAATCTGGCTTCGCCAAAACCGGTGCGGAATTGATTTCCTTATTAATACTTATGGAAGAATTCTTGATGTCATTAGTCCAAGAAAAGGAGCGATCTTACTTGAGAATATTGTGAATTGGTTTTACCATTACAACACAATCAGGAACAAACCTATGGACAAAGTTCATAATTCCCATAAAGGATTGTACCTCCTTTTTGGAAGTGGGGATAGGAAGGTTTAGAATAGCAACAATTCTTTCGGGATCTATGCTTATTCCTGAATCAGAGACAATATCTCCAAGGATCTTTCCTTTAGTAATGTCGAAAATAGACTTAGAAGGATTAAAAGAAATTTTGAATTTCCTACATCACATGAGAACCTTTCTAAGATGACCAAAATGATCCAATCAGTTCTTTGAATATACAGTCAAGAAATCAAGATAAATATGAATAATCTTACCGATCATATTGTCAAAATATATCTGCATATCTCTTTGGAAAGTGGCACCTGCATTAGATAATCCAAAGGGCATGCATTCATAAGCAAATGTGCCCCAACGTGTAATGAAAGTGGTTTTGTATTTATATGTCCTTTTTACCTTGATTTGATTATAACCAGAAAAACCTTCAAGTAAGGACATCATCTGTGACCTTACAACTTGTTGCAAAATCATTTCCATATTAGGCAGAGGAAAATGGTCTTTTATGCGCGCTCTATTTAATGCACGAAAATCAATGCATGGTTGGATCTGACCAGTTGTTTTCCTAACAGGAACCAAATTGGAAACCCACTCGGAGTACTTAATAGGGAAAATTATCCCAGCCTTCAAAAGTTTTTCCAACTCCTTCCTAATAGTTGCTTCAAGTGTGGCGTTAATGGGTCTTTGTTTTTTCCTAATCAGTTTTATGCCTTCCTTGATAGGAATCGAATGTTGTATAATAGAAGGATCAAAACCACGAAGATCCTCATAAGACCACACAAAAACATCTTGAAATTCATGAAGTAACTCAGTGAATTTCAACTTTTCTTCATTAGCACACTGGGCACCTATCTTAACATTCTTTGGGGAATCAGGTGTCTCAATGTTCAAGGAAATGGTTTCACCCACTTTCCTTTTTGACTCCTCTTCTTTATGTGTTTCTTTATTGCCTACATCACTCTATGAAAATGAACTTTCTAGAGGAGTCAAGTCCTTAAGAATTTTGTTATTTTCCATGGATATTATCTCCTTGGGATTATATGGTTCATTTTGTATGAAATAATAGATTCTTTCATCACTAGGGAAAACATACCATGAATCTACACTGTCAGGGATATGAGGAATATATAAATATTGAAAATTACAATCAGGTCTTTGTGGCAGAAGTTTCCGAGTAGGAGAGGCTGCAAAAACAACTACCTTGTTAGCCATTGAATTCAGTTCCCTTTTAACATGAGTCATGTTAAATGATAATAAGTTCAAGATAAGCGCCCAAATAGTTTGGTTGTATCATTTAATTAACTTGTTGCTAGGAGAATATATTTTACATACAAGGTTTAGAACAAGTTTAGAGTTCCCAAAACTGTAAGGTGACCACAACCTAAATTATAGGAATTTTCAATTCCTAGCAGTAATGCTTCAAATTCGGTGACATTGTTTGTGCAAGAAAATTCTAACCTATAGTAAAAGTTGTGAATTTTACCTACAAGTGAGTACAAGATAATTCCAGCTCCATTACCTTCATTGGAGCATGAAACATCAAAGTGCATATGCCACATCCCATCCTCCAGGTCAATTTGTTCTAGGGTAGTGTCATCCTCATATGCAAAGATGGAGTACACTCCTAGGTCCTCCTCGACATAATTTACATTAGGATGTGGGATGATTTCTATATATGGTGAAATTCTTTCCTCCCTTAGGACTATGATGTTCTTCCCATTCCGAGGAATGGATAAGTGTGTCTCGTCGAGTGAGATATATCCACTTGTCAAAGCTTGCTAGTCTCTTCTTAAGATTATTGAATAATTACTCAATGGCATGTCAATTACCTGAATATTAATGGTTGTCCTTATTTTAGGATGCGCACACAGAACCAAAGTCATGTCTTTGATTTCATCTATAGTCGATTGTTGTAAACTATTATAAGAGAGCATGCTTTTGGAATTTTCAATTGTACAAGACAACCTTAGATCTTCCATAATAATTTTTGACATTATTCTTGGGCACGAACCACCATCAATCAAACAATAATGGGTTATTTTATCCATAATATTTACAGAAATGAAAAATGGGTGATTTTTTACAGGGTGCCGAAAGCTATTTTCACCTGCTTTATTTACACTATAATCCTCTTCTTTTGACTCTTCAGAGAGATTGGATATGGTGGAAGATTTGCCTTCCATGAAATTTTTGAGATGCTTTTGTTTCTCAGGGATGACAACCATGTCCATAAGAGTAGCATCGGCCTTTATATTATCCAATTGATTGAGAATATTATATTTGGAAGAGGGAAGAGGAGAAGAGACTCCTTGACTGTCAGGAGTTTTAGTAGCTTGCACAGTAGCAGTTGGTGAAGATGAGCTTGGGCTAGAAGAAGTACAAGGGGGATCATATTTTCCTTTTGAAGCATAGGATTTATTCCTAGTGTTTATGATCATGACATCCTCTAGTTCTACGAAATCTAGAAGAGCAGTGGTAGTTTCAGACCTTTTTCCAAATATTTTATCTCTGGCACTCTTCTTTACCTCACAAGTACTTTCCTCGTGATGTTCCTCGCAAAAGTTGCACCAACTGCGAGGCATGATGGCTTTGGGATGAAAGTTTTTTTCATTGGGATTCCTAAAAGATGGTGAATAAGAAGATGAGGCCCCAAGAGTAAGTGAAGGGACATTTCCCTTTAGCTCATACACTATCATTCATTTATTCATATCCTATGCAAGTTGTAAGAGAGCGAACATGTTCATTTGTTTAATTGAGTCTCCTTTGGGAAGACTTGTTCTTTCAAGTTTCTTCATACTCTAGACAAGTATGCAAAGCAGAACCAAGATTGTCAATATCTTTTTCTTCAAGCCTATGACGATAAGGGGAAGGTAGAGCATTATAGTAATGCATAAAAGAGGCTTGGTTCTGAGGGCGAATAAGTTCAAGAATTTGGTTATATAACTTGGTGAAACATAAGTTGAAAGACTTAATAGTCTCACCGTCTTTGTATGCAATGTTATTGTATTCTCGTAATTTCTCGGTTGGGCTCTTAGATTGCCCATAAGTAGATTTGAACCAGTAAACTAATTCTTCCCAAGTTGAAAGAATCTTGGGAGGGAGATCAAAGAAATTTGGAGATGCTTTCCCTTCAAGGGAGTTAAAAAATAAGTGCATACAAGTATCATTGTCATTATCTACTATATTGTGACATGCATTAGATAATTCCACCAAGTGTTCATTTTTAGTGACTGTGTTATTTCCTGAAAACCTAGGGAGATGCTCTTTGAATTTTGGAAGTGGACGGGTAGTATGTGTTAGGTCCAAAGAAGAGGATACATGTCATGGGGTAGTAGTAGCATCCTCTTCAAATTGAAAGAGTCCATACTTATTTATGACCTTGGTGGGGTTGGTAGTAGATTGGATAGGTACTTTATGGCTATACAAGCTACCAATCACTGACAAGGTTGAGGATTGAAATGAAGAAGCACCTCCAGTGCCACCAGAGCCATCCACAAATGCCATTTTGTGAATGATGGGTAAGGGAGAGAAAGGTAAACTAGCTGAATCAGACAAAGTTCTCCTTATAGTACCTTGTTGGGTTGACAAGACAATGTTTATTCTTCCTATTTCAATGATAGAGGTGATTTCAAGAGATAAACATCGTCTTCTTCTAGAGATGTGAGGGTTTAAGGACATTAAAAGAAGATAAAAAAAATTAGGAAAAAAAAAGCTATAGTTGATCCCTAGGCTACCTTTGCCTGGCCTCTCAGCATTCTCAAACACTTATGTCTTGTTCAATTACTGCCCACGAGTGTTCAAGCTAAACTTGGGTATTAGCAGTTTCTAAGATGGTATTGAATAAAGTTAAATAAATGTTGGTTTGGTCCTTAAGACCGGGCTCAATATTGGGCTTCCTTGTAACAGGTATTGTCATGAAGGAAAGAAAACAGTCAAAGAATTGAAAACAAAAATATTCAATGATAATCACGAATACAAACAACCAGAGAGATATGGAAAATCTCCCTAGTATGGTCACCAAATAAATGTTGAGGAAAATATATGAATTATCTTACTCAATCATTTTCAAATCTTGTCTGGCTAGGACAAGATAGTCGAGAATGTCACCCTATGTTTTATAGCCTCAAAACTATTTTCCCAATCCACAAGTATTAATTACAAGGGTTTAGGTTTATTTATTAATGAAAAGAATGTTGCAAAATAACATAAAAATTTTATATCAGAGTCTGAAAAATATTCATATTACAGAAAGTAAATATGGAGATCAAAAAGAAAAGGTAACCAATTCACAAATACACACAAATGAGACAGAATAGCAATCTTCTTTATTTCATTCCAAGATACCAAAAGTGTTTTTCTCTTTAAAAAAACCCTGTGAGGGCATGGACCAAAGTCTAATTTAGATATCCCCAATGAACACCATACAAAAGGACTCTGAAAAGAAGTAAAAATCGATAAGAATATGCACAATATTTACCACCATTTATCCAATATTCAAAGACTATTCAAACTAGGCGTTAAAACTCTTAATCAGGCCCCAATCCATTCACACATAGGTCTCCTTTAAATATAATCAACATAAGAATTGATTTGAATAGAATTAAACAAATAACATGCAACTCTTCGAGCCCAAGCTTCACATAAATTAGGATGTACAGACTTCTTTTAAAATCGCCTGACGAGAAATAGACGAAGTCATGCCCAATCAACCAAGCACACATAGTCCTTATTTACCCTTGACTAGATTGAAATGATGTCAAGATCGTATCTAGGGTTTAACACAACAAATGGGAGTAAGAACAAATGGTTCAATCAAAGGAATAAGTCCTCGAAAAATAAAGATAGCCTGTGCCTTTCAAAATTTACCACAGACATATAACAAGTAACCATACTCTTGACTGCGAGGGTTACCAAATGAAAATCATCCACCTCCAATAGGGAACGAAAAGAAGAACACTATAATGTGAGTGTCCAAGCACAACCTATGCCCAACCAAAATCATATATAATACTTCCATTTAACTTCTATGTGATACTAAACTTATCTATGTAATGTTTTCCAAACAATAGTGTTAGTGAGGGAAACACTATGATAGCTAACACCTTGGGGCTTTTCCAAGTCAAGGCAAGAAAAAATTCAAACTTTCAACAGTTAACATTGCAACCCAAAGGATCGAAAAATATCAACCACAGAGACAAAAAATGGAGTGGAAAATATTAAACACAGAGACTGGTTGTAACACCCATGCGCAGAGCTCAGAGCTTGTCAAACATAATAATAAAGTTCCTCAGAGAACCAGACCCAAAACACAATTTGAATGAACATGCTTTACTATTATTATATCCATAAACCCATGCAAAGATCACCCAAAACAAAGAGAGCATAACCATTCTTTTTTTATTTTTAAATGCCAACAGTCCAGAATAATCACCAGAAGAAACCATGGACACAACACCAATACACAGTTCAAATATCCAATAGCATCTTAAGAAACACACAGACCGCAAGCAATCCTGAGCCAAAAATTGATTCAAAGGGCAGAGAAACCATCATGGCTGGAAGAGTAAGGAACCCATACCTAGAAAATCCTGCATGAGGAAAGAGCTAGATTGTATGCCTCCTTCAATACTGAGAAATGCAAAGCATCAACAACCACCAGAGACAAAAATCAAAATTCAAGTATGAAGGAGGCATGAATAAGTATGAATATTGAGCTATGGTTGATTAAGTATGAATACTGAGCCAGTTCACCATAGCACTAACCATTTAATCAACCACAAAACCATTTCCATATCCCATTTTCATAGTGCGCCACCTTTGGTAATGTCAAACTCTCCAAAATAACAATGTGCTATAACATTAACTCATGTGAATGCAACATATAACACTCAACAAGGTGCTTAACTATAGCAGCAAGGGTTTGTGCACCCTTCTTTTGTCACAATAATACAACATTAGAGTTTGTATATAGTCCTTTAATTTAAAAGAGCCCCAATATTATCCCTTCTATCAAGATCGTATTTAAACCAATTAATGCCATGTTTAACTACAATATGAAAAAAAACCTTATAATAATCCTTTCATCCATATGGCAGTCTTAACATAATCTGAGAGTGATCATGAAAACCATCCAGTTCCATGCATCAATCAACCAACCGTCTAATGTCACTATAACATTTAAACCATGAGTTGAAACATCGAACTATAAAATATTGTGTCGGTACCATCACAATATAAAACAAAATATAAGTATAAGATATCCATCAAAGCGCCACAAGTCTACAAAGGGGGTCCCACCTACTAGTTTATTATTAATATAAATAATTAATAGAGCTTGGAAATAATTTGTGAGCATAGTATTCATCGTTGCATTTTTAAGTGTCAACAAACTGGCAACTCCATGAGGAAATATATTTCTAACAGATTAAGAACTTGGAATGTTTGGTTTCGTAGACCAAGTGAAACAATATATCAAGGAATTATACATTAGACTGATTATGCAACTAGGGAAGTGAGGTGGTTTAAGGGAGAAAAATGATTTGGGATTTTGGGAATAACTCATGGAAAGTGTTACATATGAGAGGCGTATTCCTATATGCATAAAATTTGATTAATCATATTGAAAGCATTCTTTGCTTTAAGGAGAAAAATTCCCGGTGTGCTCTTTTTGAATCTCGGGTGGAGGGAAGAAAAGGAAAGCAGAAAATATGGATGAAAAACCAATTATCTTATCTAAAAAATGTACTGGAATTAGATAGCAATTCCAATGATGTCTTCAAGGAGGGACATCATGAAAGTTGTGTAACTTGATTGTTATTGATTAACAATACTTGCAGAATAGAATTGTTGTGGAAAAACTAACCCATAATTTTATTTATGAAACAAAAAGAAATCAATAAAAGAAGTAAAACAACATAAATGAAACAACGGAAAGATAAAACAACAAGCAAAATCAAAGCAGTGAAACAAAACTATAATACAATTGTAATTCCATACAACATTTTAACTTTCAAACTGGTTCCTAATAGTGTTTCAAGTGGGAACAGTTGGTGCTATAGGAAAATAACTGCTCTTCCAAGTCCTTTAGAATATAAGAATTTGCACCCAGGACAAAACCGATTTTAAAAGAACCCATCCATAAATTTTGAAACTTTGAATGCCTTACTCTATTAGCATAAGTTGAATCCCACAACAAGACTTTCTCATTGACCTTAAATCTGACTTCTTTTGCACTTTTATTGAAATATTTCTTAACAGTTTGTTGTCTTTTATTTATGTTTTCCAAGGAAAACGTCCTTTGTTCTTCTAAATACAACAGTGCATTTGTCCTTTGAGGGATATTTGAAGAATTCAATTCCTCAATTTGTAGCATCATCCTTAAAGAAGTAAGTTCCATCTCGGTAGGCAAGATAGCTTCTTGACCATAAACAAGCTGAAAGGGGGTGCAACATGTGCTCACCTTGGTAGTAGTGTGATCTTCTCAAAGGGAATAAGTGAGGAGGGTGTGACATTGAAGAGGCTTATCTTCAATGAGCCTCTTGATAATTATAACCAGTTTGTTTTAGTAGACTCGACTTTCCCATTTCCTTGAGGGTAATAAGTTGATGAGGTAAAAATTTTAACTCCCAGTGTCAGGCTGCTAAATTGAGGATTTAAATGACCTGAAACACTAAATTGTCAAACCAGGGTTGGTAAACTTCGAGCTGATACACTGTATGTGCAGGTAAGCTAATTCCTATCTAAAGGCTATCCTGAAAAGAAAACATAAAATTATTCTGAGAACTTGAATCCTAATGATTATCCTGAAGCTTAGCATTTCCTATTTGAGTCATTAACAGAAAACAATCCTATGTTCAAATGCTGCTACTTCTATTTCCATGCAGAAGTATGATTTCACAAGATTATGCCACCACTACTTTTAATCATCTACCATCACCATTTCGATTCAAACCATGACAAAAAGAGTATTTTTGGAAATGCATTTAATCTGGTCATCAAAATCAATCTAAATCCGTCTACAGGAAAACAGAGTATTACTCTACCTACTGGTACCAGAAGCTTCCTCTAGTTTAACTGTAATCTAATTATTCTAATTAAGCAGGGTAACTAACTATCTAACAATGCAAAGTTCACTCAATCTCTAAGTGATGCTCGAATTGAAAACTAGAAGCCAAACAAACCAAGTTCATGCGCTAAACCCTACAGGAATCAGTCATGCGTTCAATACTCATCAACCTAAAGAGATATCAGTTATGCTGGAATGATTCGGTTGAAGAATAAATAAACACGATTTTGAATGAGTTAATTCTGAAACTTTAAGCTATCATGTAAGCAAACACTAACACACTGAAATACTAAATCTATGACAGAGTAAAGCTAAATCTATGACAAAATAAATCAGTGGCTTGCACCGGTTTGGCGAGCCCAACCAAACGGCACAAACGCTGTAAGTAATAACCAGAGCCGACTGTATCATTCTATGCAAACATGGTGTAAAATTCACGCTTCATTAACTCATAAGAAAAATACTCATATCGTATGACAGTCGAGTACCATAACGCAACAATAGTTTTTGTATTCAGAAATATATGTTCACGATATAACATAATCCAACCCGTTCTCAGGAGTGATCCCGAGTTTATATAAATCCTTCTGTTTATAACAGTCTAAAACAAAGATGCATAAAACAAATGGATCCCCGATCCAAAAATAGTCTTGGAATCCAGTTTTAAAACGTACTTCACATCTTTGTGACACGTAGTGTCACGAAGTGTGAACGATGAAGAATTAACGACCCAGTTTTATCATTATGCCTTCAAGCACCCTGTGGGCGATGACTCCAGCTGTCATGCAAATCTCTCTGTCTCCCATTCGGTCCATAAAGCACAGATCTTGAGCAGCTCCAGTGGTATCTCCACGGGTACGAGTTGGTACCTGGTACCAGCATCCTGTTCCAAAAATAGAAGTGGTACCTAACCCAAGCGACATTAGTTCCAATATCAATTTAAAGAATCAAAGTGAATAAAAATGGATTGAAATGTAAAGATACCTTAAGTAACCCCATTGAATGGTAGGGACATGTCAACTATGTCAAAACAAGGCCAAAAGGGTGGTACTGGCATATAAATGGAGGTCTGTGGAATGTAATATAGGCAAAAAACATGATCAAAACCGTAGACTAACATGCCCCCATACTGAAGTCCTTGCTTGTCCTCAGGCAATAAAAATCAAAAACTGGTAGCCATCAGAGGGTTGCAGCGGCTGCAACCAGCATTTGTAGCCTCTCCTACTTCTTCAGATTCCTAATTTCTTTCTTGAGGGCTCTGTTGATTATGACATGCATTCTGGCAATCCTCTGAAGTTGCCTGTTCCTTTTGAAAATACCCTTATTCCTCTGCTTTAACCTTTCAACTTTGGATAAGAGGTGAGTTACCCTGAGCTTTAGGAGTTCGTTCTTGGTTTTAATATGTCTGTCCAGTACAATGTACTCATGCAACTTCTCCTTCAATCTGCTATTCTTGCTCTCTAGTTTTGCCACCATTGGTTTCAAGGACCAACTGGAGGAAATCTTGTAGTGGGTTTCAAATGTTTGGTCTTGTCCTGGCTGTGGTGAAGGACTAGATGCATGCATGAGTTCTTCGGGACTTTGAGCAGGGGTGTGAAATCTATCGGAATTGTGGTCTGAACTGAATTCAGGAGTGAATGCATCTGGGCTGCGCTCATAAGTGTCAACTGGATCAGAATTACGACCTGAGATGAGTTCATAGTTGTCAATTGGATCTGGATGAGCTGGGCTGAGTGCAGAAGTGTCAACTAGATCGAGTTTAGGGGTAAACTCTCTTGGCATCTGAACAGGGGTACCGGTTGGTACTTGAACGAACTTATTCAGCACATTTTCTTTGGGTGTAGTAGCTTGCCGATTTGTTTTACGGTTTTTTCGAATGAGTTGGGACAAAGTCTAGGTCATCTCAGATGGCTCTGGGGCCTCTTCGTGACCATCTATACTTTCCAATCTCTCTTGTGGGGGGTAACTGGGTACCGAGTTGTCCATTCCCGACAATACGCTTTTACACTTTCTCTTCGGGTTCCTCCTAGGATTATCAGCTGACTCGGCTAGTTACTCCACATCAATTATGTTCTCGGCAGATGGGGGAGAACTCGGGACTTCAATGTTCGCCTCTGTAGGTGTGGTGGCCTTTCCAGTTTCAGTATTGGTTTCTACCTCGTCATGAATTGGAGGTTCGGGCTCAGGGTTTCCAACATGGTCTTTAGTCAGGGTTTTGACCTTTTTCTTGGAATTCAACTTTTTGTGTGGGGGAACGGCCTTCACACTCTTATCTTTAGACTGGGCACAGGCGAGGGTTTTTGCAGTGAATAGGTCCCAGGATTCTTTCTTCTTCGACAGGGCGGATGTGATCAATATTTTAACTATACCGAAGTGAAATAAACTCCCTCGAGACTCATTAGCCTTTTGGACCTGCTTGACCATCCTTTTTAAACTCTTTAACAAAAAGAAAGGTATGTTTAACAGAGTACCTGTGAAGTGCAACAGAAGTCGAGCATGACAGGGGAATATAATGGTATATCGACCCTCACACGTTAGGTAACGCTGGAGGATGACCAACACTTGAGCCCACTGTGGTTCTAGTCAAGACCGCGACATTCCCTTGGACCATTTTGTTTCCCGGTACTGAGGTTTCAACAGCTTCGCACAGAGATTTTTATCAACCGGTTGTCCCTTTGTCCACCTTTGGCCTGTGGTAGGCAATTGAATTGCCTCTGCAATGAACTCCTCCATGACCTCGAACTCGAGGTCGCCCACCTTGGTGGTCCCACCTTCAAAATGCAGCACAAACTGGAGTGTGATTGCATCGTTATACCCATCGAACTTCTTCAGAAATGGTTCCCACCCTGCTTGCTTAAAAATATCTCTAGTTTCCCCATACTCCGGGAGGGCTTCCAGGTCGGCGTATGTTTCTAGTTCGTGGCGGTTTGCTACCATGGCTCTTCTTGGCATCACAGGGGAAGTCTATCGGAGGGCAGCGAAGGTTGGATGAGAGTGACAAAAGGAGAGAATGCGATGGAGAATGTGGTCGGGGAGAAAATCATATGAGAAGATTTGAATTTCCGTGGAGATGGATAGGGTGTCGGAACATGATGAAGGTCGTACGAGGGTGTAGAGTTATCATATCCGAGTCAAATTGAGCTTAGTTCCGATAATGGTGTATGTTTATGACATGAGATGTCATGGTGGTTCAGTTCATTAGGTACAGGTCGTGGAAATGATGAAACGTTATGGAGTAATTAAGGCACCCTTAGTTCAAACTTATTAGTATGCAAATTAATACAATAAATCAATATGAACTAAACACACCTAAGTTACATTACCTCTCCCCATTGTTATGCAAGGCTTGCTGTGAAATTGTCTTTTGAAGTTAAGTCTGGGTTTGAAGGGCGCAAGAATTGTAGCTGCTCTGGTCTTTCTGATGAACCTATAACTGATAAACTCTGCGTTGGTACTGACTGGTACTACTGGAACATTCAGGAGTCTGCAGAAGAATTTGAACAAATAATATCATTCTGAGAAAACTTCCTGTGTATAACAGCAGATTATCTGATGATGACCCCTGAACCTGGCTCTTGTTATCTCCTGAGAAAAATCAACTGAAATCATGTCTTCAAACAGCTTCAAAGCTTCTCCCATGGTACAAGTCTGATTTGTGTGAATAGATGTTCTGAAGTCGAACACAAACAGAAATCATCGGATTACCAGCCATTAATGAATGTTGTTAACCAATGCGAGATGACCCACCTGTGATGTCAATGGGCCTCAAGGTACCTACAACACATCTTAGCAGGTATGAATAGAGGTGTTGGCGTCGAGTCACCTATAGGATCTATCAACCAAGAGACATTGGTGTATTCCCATGGCTGTTAGCAAAGACATCTGCCATTAAGGCATGCAGAGTCCAGGGTGCTAAATAATCTCTAATCTTTGCTCCAGATAAGGTGCTGATGTCGATGGAGTGAGATTTGTTGGAAGGTGGACCTTTACGTATTCCACATCAGCCAGCACGAGTGCAGATAGAAATTTTGCAGACATAGATTTTTTTGGAACAGTAATCACCTGCTTGTGGATTTTATGAGCCCAAGCTAGTTCATGCTCATTGCTTCCTCATATTTAGAGAGTCTGAGGAAATTCCAAAAGAAGACTCCAAGTGGGTTTCTTTCCCATAATAATTCACTAGGTCTGGTAAAGAATAATCCTTCCTGATAAATGCCCCTTTCATATTTTAATGAGCAAACAAAGGGAGCAAACAAGCTTGAATTTATCTGTTTCAAAACAAGTTAGTCATATTGATAAGAAAATCTCATGAAATAAAACAGTATTACCTTCTTACCTGTTGTGAGTTCAGTTCTACACTTGTTCTGAGAGACTTGTAAAGATGAAAACAAAACATCAACATATCCAAGAGAAAGACGAAAACAAATGTTTTTTTCTTTTTTATATTATTTGATTTTTTTTTATTATATATATTTTTTTCTGCTAAAGATCTATTATGTACAGAATTTTAAAATAGTCTGAGTGATCAAAGATCATCAGGAGGAGAAGACTCTTCTCCTACTATATTTAGTTCTGTTTGCTTGGCCACTTCCTGCAAGAAATCATCTTTGACAAAGGCTTGTTGTACACTTTCAATCGATGTCCATTCACTACAAAGGAGTTCTGAGAATCATCTATGGTTTTAATCCTGACAGAACCATTATCAAAAATAGTTTCTACTTCATAAGGTCCCAACCATCTCGTTGTAAGTTTCCCTTTGAAAGTTTTGTATTTGGAATCGAAAAGTAATGCCCAATCCCCTGGTTGAAAATGCTTTTTCTTGATATACTTGTCATGCCATTTGCTTCGTTGGCTTTGCACAAGGATGGTCCTCTGAAGAGCATCCTACCTCATTTCTCCCAATTCATTAAGTTGCATGACTCTCTGTTTTTGTGCTTCACTCAAATCCAACCCCAATTCTGCTGCTAGGCGGAATGTATGGATTTGGAATTCTATGGGTAGGAGAATTTGTTTACCGAATACCAATTCGTAAGGAGTATGACTAGTGGTGTTTCTCCATGTAGTCCTGTATGCCCATAAAGCTTCTGGGAGTCTATCTGCCCAATATTTATGATGTAAGTGTATGGTCTTGGTTAGAATTGCTTTCAGAACTTTGTTGGTAGATTCCACTTGCCCATTTGATTGTGGATGGTATGGAGAGGACTTATAGTGTTTGATCCCATATTTGTCTGTGAGTTCTTTCATCAGTTTGGAAGTAAATTGGGCACCTTGGTCGGTAACAATTTCTCGTGGAACACCGAAGCGGGTAAAGATCTCTTCGTACATAAACTCAATCACTGACTTCTCAGTGGCCTGATATAGGGATTTTGCCTCTACCCACTTGGTCACAAAATCTGTGCATACCAAGATGTACTTCTTCCTTCTTGACATTGGAGCAATTGGCCCTACAAAATATAATGCCCATTTATCGAATGGTTCAATTACAACTTGTGGTCGTAAGGGCATCTCGTCTGCTGCAGTGGGCCTTCCCATCCTTTGACAACTGTCACAGCTCCTCACATATTTCGTTGCATCTTTGAACAGTGTCGGCCAATAGTATCCTAATTGAAAAACTTTGTATGTTGTTCTTTTGTCAGAGAAATGTCCTCCACATGGCCCATCATGACAAGCCTGGAAGATCTCGGGAATTTCATCTTCCCGGACACATCTCCAAATAATCATGTCAGAACTTGTATAGAAGAGATCACTTCCCACCCAAGAATAGTAAGCACTTTGTTGGATAATTATTTTCTTCTGTGGAGGTGATAAGTGAGCTGGTAACCTTCCTGTAGCTAAGTAATTTGTTGTATCTGCAAACCAGGGGGTTTTGGCAGAGACTGCAAACAAATGTTCATCAGGAAAGTTATCATCCACTGGGGTCTCAGTACTATCTTGGGGAATACGAGAAAGAAAATCTACAACTACATTTTCTTTCCCTGGTCGATCAACTATGGTGATGTTGAATTCTTGAAGCAGCAAAAGCCATCGGGTGATTCTACCAGTAGTGACTGGTTTGTTCATCAAGAATCTGATTGCAGAGTGGTCAATGTGTACAAAAACCTCATATCTAGTAATGTAGTGGTGAAATTTGTTGATGGAATGAACTACTGCTAAGAATTCTTTCTCTGTTACTGTGTAGTTCAATTCAGGGGGGGTCAAGTTCTTGTTGGTAAAGTAGATTGCATAATTCTGTTGGTTCTCCTTTTGCCCAAGCACTCCTCCTAAAGCAGTTTCTAAGGCATCAGTTGAGATGTGGAAAGGAAGGGACCAATTTGGCCCTCTAAGGATAGGTGCAATAGACAACTTTGTTTTTAAATCCTCAAAAGCACTCTGACAATTATCATCCCAACAGAATTCTGTATCCTTTGTCAGCAGTTTAAACATGGGGCTGGCTACTTTTGTGAAGTTTTCAATAAATCGTCGGTAATAACCAGCATGTCCCAAAAAGCTTCTCACATCTTTTTGTGTTTTTGGAGAGGGAAGATTGACTATCACCTCAATTTTGGCTGGGTCTACTTTGATTCCTTTAGCAGACAGATGGTGACCCAACACAATCCCTTCAGTTAAGAGCATTTTGCATTTTTCATGGCTGAGGGATAGATTTGATTCTTGGCAGTGAATCAGGACTTTCTCCAGGTTACTCAAAGCTTCTTCGAAGGTGTTACCATAGATAGTAAAATCATCCATGTAAACCTCCACACAGTCATGAATCAAGTCATCAAAGACACCAAGGACAACTCTCTGAAATGTCGCAGGAGCCTTACATAATCCAAAAGGTAG
>JASDQU010244019.1:40758-76012 GCA_032191745.1 Picea mariana | reverse complement strand
CACCCACTGGCCAAGTTTCAGCTCAGTCAGACTAAGTTAACATGGTCTTAGTCCACTCAGAGTCAGTTAGAGTCAATAACAACAATTTTAATTGCTGAAGTGATATTATTAAAATATCACAAAATCATTGTAATTTTTGAGTTTGTGAGTGAGTGTAAGGTGGAAAGTGGCAAGAAAAGACCCTTCTAACCTACCCAAACACATACCAACCTTTTCCCAACTTAATTCAACCTATTAATTCACCTTTTTACCCTTTTTTCTCTTGCCCTAAGGGGAAATACGACCCCCTAACTAACAAATCCCCCAAATCTTGTGTTGGTATCCTCAAGGGACACTCCACACATGTGGAGCGCTCCCCTAGACTCACTCTAGACCTAACTAAACCCTTAACTCACCTCTCAACCCACTCCTCTATCCTCTAGAACCCTCACGCCCTCCTTTGGTGTGCCCCTCTTCAATGTGGGTTGACCACAACTCACCCAACCACCCAACTAACTTTCTAAACTTGGACGTGGGCCATCCTAAAACCCTAGGTGCGCTCTTTTAGGAAGAAATCCTAGCCTATTAAGTGAGTACAACTCACTCTCTCCTCATCCCAAGCTCTCAAACCCTAGTGGGGCGCCCCTCTCTTAGAGATGTGTGCTCTCTCTCTTGTTTGGACACTTGTAAGTGATCCAAACCCTCTCTCTTTGCCTCCAAAGGTATAAAGAGAACCCTCTCCCTCACTTTTACCTTACCATTCTTTGAGCTATTGTTATTTTACCGAATTCTTGCCATTCTTTCTTGCTCTTGCCATCTTCCACTCATTCATTTTCTCTTGGAGTGCTTGGAGCAACTAGTTGCCCAAGGTTCCATCATATTGGATAATAAAGAAAGCTTTGGAGGACATATTGGATCTTGTGGATTAGTCTTTGGATCAAGATCACATGAGGTGATATTGTTTCTTGCTCATTGTGTGGATTTGTATGCTAGCATTCCTTAGTAAATTAGTTTGCTAGGGTAAATCAAATAGATATTAGTATTGATGATTTATGTATTGTATGGTTAGGTTTAATCATGAATTAGTTCATATTTTTATATGCTAACCACAATACTATGCTGCTATAGATCTATGTTTTGTGTTGAGTTGCAGATTTGTCTCACAGGTTAGGGTTTGGGAGAGACTTTAGAGCAGATTTCCAACCTTGGCCTCTACAAACTCCTTACTGTTCTTTGTTGTTTGATATCTTGCTGTCATCCATCTTCATTTTATGTAGTTTACTTGCTCATAGATAGGTCAAAAATATATTTTTCTCAATATAATACTTTGCTGGAAATTTTCTGTGCATGCACAGAAATTTCTGAAGATAACATTGGTGTTCTTGCAGTATTTCCAGCAAGCTTTTGCTTGCTATTTTTGCAGGGCAGCGTCATATTTGGATAGTACAAGCTGCATACAACACCTAGGAGGCTTCCAAAGCATTCTCCTTGACTTGGGTGACATTTCTCCTCTCTTTTCCTTCATCTCTTGTAAATTTCTGAAGTTTTTCTTAGTGTTTTAGAGCTCTAAAAGTAACCTAACTTAGTTAGCTATTCTTTTTTTAATATAACTCTTAGATTAGCTTGTATATCATTCTTGTACCATTCTTTCATTCTTTTTTATAAAATAAATCTAAATGCTTGCTAGCATTATCAAGATAGTTCTTGCCTGAGGAGCAAGCCAACAACCTGTCCTTAGTCCACATTCAAGGACTCTCTGGTTCATCAGAGTTATAGGACTCAAATCCCTCCTTTTCTGAGCAAGTTTGTCTTGGTAGTGGTAGTTTCATTTGCCGGCACCTTGGGGGAGTCATCCCCAATATCGCCCTTGGCTTAAGGAAATCAACTTGTAGTGTTTGTCTTGTTTCATTACTTGATATCTCTTAGATATATCTACACTTGCAAGCTTGCTTTCCTTTTTCATTATCTCTCATATGCTCTTGTTTCTCATTGCTTATGGTTAAATAGCTTCATTGTGTTTACATGCTCTAGATTTAACATCTTTTGAAGTTGTTTAACATATCTTACATTGCATGTGATGATGAGATTCTAAAGATCTTATTCACTTGCTAAGTTCTTTGTTTTTCACAAGCTATTTTCACTTAGTAACTTAGCATCTTTTGGAAGTGGTTTGGTCTAATTTTCAACACACCTTAAGTATCATTTAAGCCCACGGTTGGGGTGCTCATTGAGCCTTCTTTGCTCACGGCCCAGCCACCTCTTGGAAGCACCTTTTGTTCACGGCTTAGTGCCATTTTGGCACCTATAGCTCACGACCTTGCTAGGTTGTATTGCCCACGGCCTCACCTCACGGCTGGCCTCACCTTTGCTCACGGTCTAGCCTACAAGCCCCCACGTCCTAGCCTCACAACACTCACTAGCCCACGGCCTAATCAAAGATATGCTCACGGCCTAGTGTAGTTTTTACTTAGCACTTCACACACTTGAATAATGGTTTGATAACTCACATGCATATGGTATAATCTTCTTATATCTCTCACACTCTAGATATACATGTGATAATCTTGCTCATGGTAAATGTGATGGTTTAAACATATTGCTCATGCTATAACTAATTAACCTTTTAGGCTATCACACTTAATATATTTTCAAGCATTGTTTCAAGCCTTTTAGACCTCACGTCCTAGTGCATTTCTTCTAGCACATTGCACTCATTTCATTTTGGCTTAACACAACATTGGTTTATGGTTTAAGGTGCTCACGGCCTCCTCATCTCTTAGGCCTTTTTGTTTATGGTTCTAACGCTCAATTGATTTAACAACTTATTGCTCACGTAAATATCCTTTCACACCCCTAAGTAGCTCACGACACCTTTGGTTTCTAACATACTATACATTGTGAATGGTGGTTTAACTGATTTACATGCTTATGATACAAGTGCTCACATCTCACACACTTGGATGATGCTCACGGCCTAGCTTGGCCTTGTTCACTATTTCTCTTGGCCTATTTTTATTCACATACATATCTTTAATGCTCATGGGTATAATGGACATGGTTTAATCTTTCAAGTCTAAAGTTCAATTGCTTATGGTTTTAACACACTTGTGATACATGTCCATGGTTTAAATGTTGATGGTTTAAAAATTAATGTTCATGCTTTATCTTATCTTTTAAGCTATCTCATTTAAGTTCACTACAAGCACACATTACATCATCCACTCACTTGCTTATGGTTTAAGACATATAAGTGCTCTCAAGTTTATCCTTCATTGCTTTTCAAATTTCATTACATGGTCTAAGATTACTTGGTTAATATCCTTTGAGGTTATGTGATGATATATTGATGCTTTGAGCTTTACATTATCTTTGGTTATATCTTTACATGTGATGGTGATGGTTTAAGTATTTTCTTTCAAGCACTCGTTTCAGTCACTTTTACTCACGGCCATACGCTAAATAAGTAGAATAAAAGTGCTTAAAACTTGTTTAAAACGAACCCAACACACCTAAAGACCCACCCAAGGGTCCCTAAAACACTTAGAAACATTTTAGGGGTCATAATCTTCTTTTTCCATCATCTAAAACGGGTAAGAGGGCCAGTCTTTGGGGGACGTGGCGGGGGCCCGTCCCATGATTTCATTGGGGAGATCCTCCCTCTGACTACTTCTTATTGTGGTGAAGTGACGGGCTGACCTTGGAAGCTAGGCTGGGGGTAAAAGCCCAGTATCTTGAGCACCGGGCAGTCATTTGGTGGAATTTGGGATTGAGACACACACATAGCTAGGGGGTGGGGATCTAAAACGTTTAAAAAAGAACACTAGTTGCATAGATCACACTTGTATATGTTTTGGGGATAGTAGATGTATTGATAGATAACATTGCTTGTGATAATTTCATTGATATATCTCTTTTGTGCAACTACTTGTTTTATCTTTTATGGTGTTGTGATACATTGGTTCATTGTCATTGAATATCATGTTAATCAATTATCATTGTTGTGGTGTGGATCTATAAGTGATTGAGTATCCCACTTGGGGAGGCATCATTTATTTGATCCTTGAGTGCTTTTATGGTTAGATGCCAGTGAAGGCAGTCCAAGTGGAGTAAGTGCCACTTGGGGCATGCTTGGCCCTAGGGTGTGACTTGAAAATCTCTTTTGTATATCTTGTATCTCTTGTATATCTTGTATTCACTGTATATCTCATATTGTTGTAAACTTGTATAATTTGTAAGTAATTCTAATCTTTGGGGGTTTGGGTAGTTTTGATTTAATTAAACTGTAATACTTCTTGTAACGAAACACCCTTCCACATAGTTGACCCCATTGCCCAACCTTAGGCACTAGTCCTTAGTTGACTTAGGGAAAGGGCTTCTTCTCATATTAACCTAGACTTGCACTTGCATTGCTGCTTGTCATATTAGGCTAGCTTCCCCTTGGACTATAATCAATTGAAACTAACTCCTAGACATTGTAATTAAAATTAACTTAGTAACTAGGGACTACCCCCCTTGGCTTCCCTAGGAGTAAGCCTAGACGGAAGAAGTTCTTGTCAAGGTGACAGTGTGGGCAAGAACTTAGACATTGTGTCTCCGAGGGCACACTAAGTGAGCGGGACTTAGCTCACATCTGCAAGTGTGCATAAGGGCGACAACAGGGGTCACCATAGAAGCCCCTCCATAAGTCAACATCAAATTAGTCTCTCCTTGTGGGTGTGAAGCCCCAACACAAGCCCACAAATCCTGTCACCAAACCCATGAAGCCCCTACTCAAATCGAAGGGGGTTTTCACCAAATATAAAGTGTGATTTGGTGCCCATGATGATTCCCACATGTCCAACACCTAGGTTCATGTGAGAATACATGACCGAAGATACAAAAATCAACAAGAGAGACAACATAAGGTAATGGAAAATATATTCCCTTTTAATATTTGAGTTTGGTATTTTAATTGAGGATATATATTTATGTGTAAGGTTTTTTCCTCTAACCGTTTATGTTTATATATTGTAAAAAGATTATTATTCAATATATCAAAATTATGCTAAAATTAATAATAGTGGTCATTTTATTAAATACCCTGATTTGGTATTTTGGTTAGGGATCCATTTTCATGTGTAAGAGGTTTCAGTTCCACCCTCTTTTCATGTTATCAGAGTGATCCTAAAACTAATGAAAGTGGGTGCCTTGTCAAGTAACTCAATTCTGTTAAGGATCTATATTTGTAGAACCCTATAGGGTTTAAATCCTTAGGAGAGTGTTATTATTCACTAATTACTCTTTTAGATTATTTTCTAATTAAATCTTCTCTAATATAGGTTTCCACACTAGTTACAATAATCTTGTTTATTTGATTTAATTGTTGTTTAAAATACAATTGAATTAGATCGTAATATCAAGCTTGTTTTATGGTTGTGCAAAGTGTTGAATTTTAAGCAACTAAACTAACATTTGATTGGAAAATTACCTAAGAGAATTAGTAGAATATAAATTTTAGAATTGACCATAAATCCATTCAAATTTAAGAGGAACAATACCTCTTTTGAATGTTTGAATTTGTCTTAGTATATTTTATTCCAAAAAATATATAACCTCCCCTTTGTCATTTACCCCGAGTGGAATTACTAACCTCCCTACCAATTAGGAGTCTTTTCATATTCCTAGATCTTGGAAACCCTCTATTCTCCTAGCCCTCCATGATTGTGGCTTTAAGAACAATATTTTTGACAATAGAGTCTCCAAAGTTCTTCCCTGATTCCAAAAGGTCACTATTAGAAAATTATCAAGCCTCTCATCCTCCTTCCTTGGACCCTTATATGAATACCTCCTCCTCCCCAAATATTTGTATACCTTTTCTTACTAAGTCACTTTTTCTCACACTTCAAGGCTCCTAAGGAAAGGTAATCAACCCTTCCAACTAATTGGGCTAAAAACCTTATCCTAAGGGATATAAAAAACAATTAAATTAAATGCAAGCCATTATTCACATACTAACACATTAACATATCCAAAATTTAATGACATCTAATTATATTTTTTTTATTTCTTCATGCCAACCAACCCAAAAGTAATCATGTGCATGCAAAGTATGTATACATAGCTAGTGTACACATACTTCATGCATCACTAATAATAAGAAATCAATTATTATAATGCATGGTTTTTTTTTCACATTCAATCATTTATGATGGTAAACTAAGTAAATGAATTATCTAATAACGTCTACTAACAAAAATCATAATAGTTCAACAATCATGTTATATTGATAATCACACCACATTTTTCATAAATGAATTAGACAATTGTTTTAAGCATGGTAATAAATTAGACAAGGAAGTAAATCGGTGTTCAAGTAAGCAATGTATGTACTTATAAACCATGTATCAAATCTTTTATATATTCACAACATAAATTTGAAATTGTATCCACATACCAAAATTTCACGTCTTAATTTGCATGCCTAAAGAAAATCACTTAACTATCATCATTAAGAACATAAAATGGTAAAACTCATATACTATCAACACATAACAAAGTCCATATGTCCACATAACAATAGTCGTTATAAATATATCTAACTCATACATATACTAAGAAAATGAAATATTAAGATAAGTCATAATATATTTCTAGCTAATGAAAGCCAAAATGTGGGGTGTTACATACACGCACCCATTTGGAAACTTCAACTTGAAGTTATAGTAAAAAATGTATAGGTTAATCTCAATGCGTGGTGTCTGAATCCTCCCAAGTGGTATATCATGGACCATATTTATCCCATTGGACTTTAACTTTGTCCACTAGATGGTGCCCAAGATATCGAACTTTCTAGAATAATATACGTGATGGTTCAACCATGTAAGTTTCATCATCTAAAACCTACAATTGCTTCCACTAAATTTTATGAGATTGATCAACTATATTTGTTATACCCCTAAATTGTTCTATCTGTGCATACATGGCATTGGCCTTTCTACTTGCATAATTTTCCAAATCACTTATGAGGAACTCTATTTAAAAAACCATTTTTTGGAGCATGTATGTGCCCTGCTGCACTACTTCCCATGTACATAATCTTGTTGCATGCTAGAAAACCCATGTACATACTCTAGCTGCATACTAAACATCCTGCGTTTACCTCCAAAAGTTGCAAAAAATAAAAAGTTGCAAGGAATTTGGCAGAGTTTATGAGCTATCGAGGGTTTCCCAACCAATTCACCTCCTGTAGCCCGTCCCCAAACCAAATAATTGTCCTTTTGTCATATAAAAGGAGGTCTTGGGGTCCCATTCCTAGATTAAGCATTAGAACAGTGAAACTCTACCCAAATCCCTTTTGCCTCAACATTCCCTCTCTATCCTTTTCTCCTATACAATCCCTTCCCTTCCCCTGAAGTGATCAACTGATTATGAGAGAAATAATTGGGATAGTGCACTTGGAGCAACAATAAGAGGAGCCCAGAACAAGTTTGCAGGAGCATCATGTTGGACACACCAACCAAACTTAGAGGGGGGGTGAATGAGTGTGGGGCTATTTTTCAAACTTCCCTTTCACAAAACTCCCTAGTTAGCAATCACCATTTATTCATCACTTATTATTGTCATTTGTAACTAGTCCAATGTGAACATATATCAACAATAGATAACAACAACATATATCATCAACAAGTCATCATCTCAAGGAACACAAAGAACACAAGATGTATGTACAATTTTATTTTTATTATGGACTACAATCCTTGGGTTATCAGCAACAACTGAATAGAGTTACAACTCCACAAGAGCACCAACTCTATAATGAAAGACTCATCTTACACAACTCAACACCAACTGAGAAGAGGAATCAATCCTCAACAGATACCAATCTTTCAATAGGTACGTGACCTGTCAATAGTGCAACACACATATGTGTGTGCCCTACCAGTAGTACAACTTGTGTATGTATGCGTCCTATCTGTACTACAACCTGTGTATGAATTCTGAGTTACTTAGGGTTTTCTCTTCATGACAAACTCAGATCCTCTGCAACCTTTAGTCATTCACTTATGCCTTACACTATCCAATCTGAACCATAACCAATCACAATACATCCATGCTCTCCCACAACTTACTCATGCTCCTCAACCATACAATATGAATGCTACTCAATCATGTATAAGCAACTAGTATACTATGGAAATCATATCAGTATTGAACCATAAGAGTTCTTCTCACTCTATCAATCAACCAACACAACCATATCACAATATCCATACCAAGAATTCCTTAAGCATTCACCATACCACAAGCAAAAGTATCCATCAAGACAACTATGTAAACATACTAGAGTTTCTATGGCAGATATGAGCCCATAGAATGAAGATCTGGAACTTGCTTCAGCCTTCAAGAACTTGGCATCAACTCACACTCAAGTCTTCATGACTTTCACAAATTGTACGTGCTCTATCCTCCTTCATCCTGCGTGTGTACATGCTCTGGCTCACTGCAGCCTGCGTATGTACGCACTCTGGACCATTTTTTCTTGCATACTCCTTCAGAAACTAGGGTTTCTGAACTTCCAAAAATTTTGTTGTTAAGATATCAGACATACAAAAACTTTGATGCATCCATGATATCCTCCAAACTCTTTCTCTCTTAGAATAGATCTTCAAGATATGCTCAAGAGATATTTTTACAAGAGACCCTTGCCTCTTATTTATACTCTCCAAGTAGCTTTCTTAGAAGCATATTCTAGGACACTTTGTCCACATAGTCACCCATGTTCAACTTTTCCAAAATTTCCACTTGTCCATGTATCCAATAGCCACTTGATCACTTAACCCATTTTCCTCATTTTAGGGTTAATCCTCTTATAACCACTTTCCATAATTATAAATTTCTTCACTTACTTTATTATTTAAATAATCCTACTTGAATTTGTCACTTCACTTTATCATTTAAATAATCCTCTTTGACTTTGTCACTTCTCTTTTAAATAATTTCTCCTTTGTAGGCACTTTGACTTCTTTGACCTTTTGGGGCTTCAATCCAACATATGAGGGTCCTCCAACTTCGTAAGTCCATAACTCTCAAACCGTGAGGAGTTATGTGACATTCCATATACCACCGGAAATGGCATGATAAGCACTATCAATATAGAATAGTTTCACTGACAAATTCATTTATCTTCATCTCATTATTCCATAATTAAGCATGGGTTCTCTAACCATACTACTAGGATAACTCAACCACAAAGCGTCTTCCTGTGAGGGATTTCTCCATAAGGGGACCACTTTGGAGTTCATCCATTTGTACTCCTTATCGACCATGATAAGACAATAGTTATTCATCTTTAAATCAATCCAAATATGCATCATATATCAATGAAACCACATCGATCCATCTTCATCATATATCAATGACAACTCATTGATCCATATTCATCTATGCATCATATATCAAATGAAAACGCATTGATCCATATTCATCTATGCATCATATATCCATGAAAACTCATTGATCCATCTTTATCTATGCATGACATCATATGACTATGATTCTACTTGGCATAAATCCATTCATATCAAAGACAATACATATCACATCAGTATGCTATGACAAGACATTGTTCCTTTGACATCAATCTTTTGACATTGATCCTTTGAAATTTGACATCTATCAATCAATCCTTTGACATCAATCAATCCCTTGACATAAATCCTTTGACATCAATCAATCAATCCTTTGGAATCAATGACAACATGATCCAACATGTTGTCCTACAAAGGTTGTATTTTTCGATCTTTGCAATTGAAAAAAAGAATATTTTTCCTCTCCCAAATGATATATTTATGTTTTTGATTTGATTTATGCATAATGGTTTATATCTAACCCTAATCTTGATGAGTAGAGATACAATATTTGTAGCGTTTCTTACCTAAGTCTTTTTGCAGGTCATCTTTGGGAGGAGACTTGTAGCCTAGAAGATACAAAGTTGGAGGTGGTTTACATCAAACATTGGACTAAAGGTAATACTTCTGACCTACTTTCCTATCTCTTCCTATTCATCTATATAGAGTGTTTGGGGTAGTTTAGGAACTAGATTGTCTTTTAAGCGAGATCATAGCTCTGCCTATACTTTGACCCTGGTATAGTAATGGGGGGATTTTCCCCACTAGCAGAATTGATGACTCCACTAGGGAGTCTCTCTAGGGTTTTAGAGGGAGGTTTTTGGGTTTTAATTGGATTCTTTATTTCTTTTTGATTTTTTATCAAGTTCACTGAGTCTTTTAAGGGTCCCTGGTCACCTGCAAGGTGCCTACCAATTTCCCTGCCTAATCAATCTGCCTAGTATTTATCATTTTTTTGAAAAATCCCAGAGGTGTACACACTCTTCTTTGGCTCAGCCCATGTACATACGCAGTCTGCAGAGTAAACAACCCGTGTACATACATAGGTCGTTGACGCAACAACCCGTGTCTCTATGTCTTGAAAGTGTTTTTAAAAAAGAGAGTTATTTCTCTTCCTTGACAGAATTTTAGGCTTCCCAGGGATTTCTTAGACCTTATAGAGTCTCTGTTTTTGGCCTTAGCTTGGGTTAAAGATTTGTTTTCAACTTGTTTTTTTGGTTTTATTTTGTTTTCCCTAGAAGGTTAGAGGGAAATTCCAAGTTTATATCCTCATTTGATTTCTTTTTGAATCCCTGCGTTTACGCAGTCAGTTTAGGGTCTCTATCAATCTTGGTTTCTCTTTTTTGTTTTTCCTATTTCTTGCTTTGAAAAAAAAAAAAAAGTTACTTTATTTTTTCTTGTTAAAGCAGTTAAAAAAATCAAAAAGAATTTTTTCTTGCATTTAGTTTAGTAACATAGCCTAGGTTGTTTGTTTGCAAAAGAAAAGAGTCTCAGTTTCAAAGTTATTTTTTTCTTTCCTTAAATATAAGTAGTTTTTCTTAGTCAAACAAAAGCACTTTTTGGGAAACTTTCAATTATAATATCTTGAAACGTTAACTTGAAAAGTTGAATTTTACAAAGAGTTTTACAAGATTTGCTTTAATTTCGAAGTATCTTATTTGATTTCAAATGCTGTAAAGTTTTCTTCATTTTTTGTCTCTTCAAAACACCATTAGTTGCACGATCATATCCTATGTGTAAATAAATCCTTAAAATCAATGCTTAACTTAAAATATATTAGACTTTCTATTTGTAGGGATCACTGACTAATTTAGGCTTTTAAGGCCTTGAAATAGGTGTGAAGAGGAAACACTTCAAGGCCATTTAAAACAAACATCAGAGTTTGAGATAGGGAGTTTTTTAAGTCCAACATCGTAAGAGTTAGTCCAGACCCCCCTATAACACAAGGGATAAACACGAGGTCGCGTGAGGAAAGGTAGTGAAGATAACCCCTCCAAATCCAAACCAAACGTAGTGAGGATTGTATATTGAGGGTCTTTCTCAGGAAAAATACTGATCGCATTTGCCTATAGAGCCTCATGGACCTAAAATCCATTCAAGATACTTAGTTGTCCTCTGGACCAATTTATTTCAGCACCCTTGAAGGGATTTGGACTTGTTATCCCACTCATTACAATCATCCTGACTATCGACTGTACCCACCTGGTAACTAAATGTGATCTAGCAACTTAGTTTCCTATATTTTACGGACTTACATAGGTGACTGCGGGGTATACTACGGTACCTAGGGAAGACATTGGATCACGCTTCGTAGAGTATACCCATAAGGTTATTCCATGTTTGATTTTCACTTGCACCGGTTATTTTCTCTAGTGCCAATTGACATAACTATCATTCTCACTAATTAGTTGACTGCTTGATTTATCTTTAGGAAATTTTTTATGTGTGTGTTGTGTTCCATGATAATCAAACCTTACTGTTTCAGTTGATAATTTAACAAAGTGGAATATCAACATCTCCACCAGTCACAAAGGCTTCAGGGCATGTCTTAAGTTAATTTGGAGCCACCTCCACCACCATTGAGGTGAAGACTTGATCAAGAAGGATTGTTCAAAGCGACCGAGCTGCAGGAAACTTTGCCCAATCCAACTCCGAGAGAAGACTTTCCAGCCCTGAAGGAATCCATCATTTATGACCTAGAGACCAAAGGGTTCAGGCCAACAAATCCTCCGATCACTAACTTATCGACACTGCTTTTAATTCAGATAGTCCCCCCCGAGGTGACTTCTCCTAAACTCCAGTTCATTTGGTGAGCGTTGATGGAAGAAAATGATGCTACTTCATTCAGGAGTCCTCATACTCCCATTACAGCTACTGTTGGAGGGGGAATTTTACCTCCTCCCCCACCTCCACCTGTCAGGACCACAACTATCCTGACAACCACGACTTCGGGTAGTGGATCAGTTCATTCAACAGTTTTGACCACTATTCTATTCACTCATAACGTAATAGGAGCTCCCTTCTTATATGGGATTCCTGACTTTGACTTGCATTAAGTTATTACTTACTCTACTTTATAGACCATGGGTCTGGGGGAAGGGAGATCTAATGCTCCCTTGCAAGGATCAGTCGTGGGCACTACTACCCCATTTAATTCTATTCCTTACGGTGGGGGTCATATACCTCCTCCGTCCCCTTCAATCGGTGGCATGTTTCAGCAACCAATCGGGCCTAATGCTAATTATAGCTTTTTTAGTGGAGGTAGTTTGGGACCTTAATCCTACACGACGTCGTTGGGATCTATGTCATTCCATTTGTTTGGTGTGTTTGGGAATAATTCTTTTTCTTTGTCTTCCTTCTCGACTGGGGGAAACCCCATATTTGGTCAATAGAAACCTGTGCAAAGTATTATTCCTTCACAGGGAGTGACGACAAGAGTATACTCTACACAAGGTATTTGGAATCCTTGGCAGGGCTTGTTTCCCTCGGAGGCAATGTCGGTTGTGGGAAACCCATTCTATACTCAATGGAACCCCGTGCAAGGTTTGGTACCTATGCCAAGAGGATCGGCTAGGGTGATCCCCAACCAAGGTCCTTGGAACGTTTCACAGGGAGAAATCCCTGCATAAGCTATGTCGTCTAACTTAGGGAATCATTTGATGCTGCAACAATAGAAATAATTTCCTTTTGCTAGTCAAGGCCACGGTTTCTACGAAAATGTTGGCCAACAGTCCAACTTTCCTTGGCAACTTGGTGCTAGTCAAAATCTAGGTCCCTCTTTTCATGTAAATACTCCGCAACCAAAGCTACCCATTCTAGAAACCCTGCATTTTCTAGACTTGCTGAGATTATTAAATGACCTAATATGTCATGATCTGTGTTGGCCCCCCATGCCGACTAAGTTTCCTTATGACATTCTGAAATTCAAAGGCAAGCCCAATGAAGATCCGAGTGATCACGTGAATATCTTTCACTTGTGGTATTCATTGAACTCGTTGAAAGAAAACTCCATTCAGTTGTGCCTTTTTGAATGCACTCTTATAGGGGGTGCAATGAAGTGGTATATCAATCTTGACATCTTGAAGTACTCTTACTTTAATGACTTGGCGATGGTTTTCTTGAACCATTTCAAGTTTCCAATGAGATATGATGTTAGCACCGAGTTGTTGGCCAACTTCTAGCAGACTAAGGATGACCATATCTCAAATCATATCTGAGAGTGGCAGTGAAGAAAGAAATTGATTAAGGTCAAGGTCCCTTCTACTTTCTTTCTTGAGTGGTTCTTGAAGTCTTGGTTCCTTGTGTTTCCAAAGACATAGCAATGTCCAGGGTGTTTTCTGAGGAAGAGTATATTATGAGAGCCCAACACCTAGAACTAATTTACTCCTAGTCTAACATTCTTTATGAGATATTACCCGATGTGCCATGATCTACTTTCAATAAGGAAAAATAGAAGTCTGGGCCCCATGATGATGAAATATTGGGATCAACACAAAGCAATTCCACGAATCTTTTGTCGAATTAGTTACAAAAATTATCTATACAACAGACTGTGGCCAGTCAGACTCCTAGTTCATCTACCCCCGATACCCAGACGTCAGATGTACACAATGTGGAATCGACAAATCCCAAGGCCAACCAATAGATCGATGGAAACAAGAAACAAAGAAACAAGAAGGGTAAAGGGGATAAAAAGGCTACTAACAATGTTGGCGATGGTAAGACTGAGAAGAGGAAGGTGAAGTATCCGTGTAAGCTTTGACGGATGACCACTTAACTCACATGTGTCCTCAGATTGTGGAAGCCCAAAAGTTGCTAGCATAGAAACAACCTTTTGTGTCAACTAACCCTTTTCCATAAGGGAAAAATATGTCTTAGGCTTCTACATCCACGAGCGCGGTTGGGGGAATTCAGGGAGCCCCCACACCTACTTCTAACAAATTGGCCACAAACATTTAGATGATGAACATCGATGCTCATTTATCAACTAGGACTCGTGACTATGAAATGTCGGAATCTATCGAGAAGGGAAAGGAGGCCTCCAACCCATTGACTCCTCTTCAAATTGAGAAGACAATGGGTGAGATAATGACTCGCATCCCTAAAGGTGCATTTAAGAAGGATTCCCATAACCAAAACGTGAGGGGTGCTCAGAACCACTCCGTCATGGAGGATCTGGCATAGACACCTTGTGCAATGTTTTCTCAGGAGGTTCTCCAAAGTTTCCCCTCACAGAGAAAATCTTTTTTGTCCTCCTTGGGAGCGACAGAGACTATTATCTCAGAAACGATAGTTTTTTATCCAACCAACCTTAAACCTTGTCTTCCTCACCATGTCACTTTTTCGATAGTAGTGGAATACACGACGAAATCGTTGACACAAAACTTTTTCGTACGATGGTTGATGAGGGTGCCTTGACTTGCATGATGTCGTTGGAATGTTGGAAGGACATTGGCCAGCATGAGTTGTCTCTGTCACCTACGTTGCTTATGGCTTTTGACAGTCGATCATTCATACCACACTGTATAATTACTTCTTTCCCCATGTAGTTAGAGGGTAAAAATGTGTGTGTCGAGGTTGAAGAAGTCTATTTGCCTCTTGACTACAATATTCTGTTAGGACGGAGTTGGACTTACATAATGCATGTGGTTGTAGCCACTGTTTTTTGGATATTATGCTTTCCGCATGAGGGATGGATTATAACCACTGACCAGTTGTCCTTCTCTTGTCTTGACCCTTCATTAGGGGCTTCCATGGTGCTAATGATTGATAACTCACATCCTGTCACTGTCAAATTAGGTGTTGGATTATTTCTGTCATTGATGGGAACTTTTGATTATCCTCTGCCTTCTATTGATGTAAGGTTTATTTTGTTTTTTCCCAACCAGCTGAGGGCTGCAATTTTTCAAGTGTTGTCTTTTAAAATGAGCTACTTTCACAACCTATGGACTTTACCTTCCCCATCAAATTAAATGGAAGGGATAAGGAACCTTGGCATTTCCATTCCCTTATCCACGACTAAGGTTGCGTACAGTGTTGTCCAGCAATCTTCGGCCAACCTCAATCTGGCTCCCCCACAAGAGCTAGATCCAGTTCTCGAGCCTATCTAAGATTAGGACTCTCTCACCGCTCAAGATCCTTTAGACTTAGTCTTTCCCTCTGACGAGGTGATTCTGGAGGCAATGAATCGTCCTGACATACCTTGGGATGATCTGCATCATAGATCTTATTTTCTTCTCAATCTTAGGAGAATAGAGACATGAGAGTTTGTTTTGACCATGAATGGAGATAGCCCTTGTCCTATTAACCCTCTGTATATGCACATAGTATACACCGAGGGAAACATGGAAAGCATTTCTACAACGATTCCTATTGATATCTCCAAAACCCCTAGCATCGTGGAGAATTTCTTCGTCAGAGTGTATTGCTCCCGTGAAGAGATTCAAATTTACATCGAGTTATTCAAAGAGTTATGTGACGTGTTTTCCTAGTCTTACAAGGAGATTCTAGGAATTGACCCACGAATTTTCGAACATGAAATCACGACTTATCCTGTTGTCAAACCAGTCCAATGGAATATTCGCTCGGTCAATCCTCAAAAAAGAAATGGTGATTAAGGATGAAGTAGAGAAACTGCTCAAATTTGGTTTCATCTACCCCATACAATTGACAGAATGGGTATCAAACCTGGTTCCTGTGAACAAGAAACAGGGCACAATTCACATTTGTATGGATTTTCGTGATTTGAAAAAAGTTTTCCTGAAAGACAATTTTCTAACCACGTTTATTGATTAGATCGTTGATGAGTGTGCGGGTTGCGAAGTATTTTCTTTCATGGATGGTTTTTCGGGATATAATCAAATTCAAATCAAACCCGAGGACCAACAAAAAACAACTTTTATTTGTTCTTGGGGTACCTTTTTGTATCGAAAAATGCCTTTTTGCCTGAAGAATACTAGAGCTACCTTTCAGTGGGCCATGTCGTTTAATTTTCATGACCTCAAACACATAGTCGAGGCATACCTGGATGATCTAGCATCACGTTCTCTCAAGAGATCTGATCATCTTGCCCATTTACGATTGATCTTTGAGTGGTGTCACTACTATCAGATTCGCTTGAATCCAAATAAGTGTAGTTTTTGTGTGACATCAGGTCATTTATTAGGTTTCATCGTGTCAAAAAAAGGGATCACGGTTGATCCTCTTAAGGTTGAGGCGATAGTTCAATTGCCTCCCTTGTGCACAATACCCCAACTTCAGAGCTTACAAGGGAAAGCAAATTTTCTTCATCTTTTTATCACTAATTATGCCAAGATCCCTAAGGGTTCATGCATCTTTTGAAAAAAGGGGTCCCATTCTATTGGAATGAAGTAACTCAATGCTCCTTCAAAGCATTGAAACGTGCCCTGATGTCTGCCCCTCTGCTCCAGCCTCATGATTATAACAAATATTTCTTGTTGTATTTGGTTTCGGCGGAGTCTACCATCATTGTGGTCTTGGTCCAAGAGGATCACACGCTCGAAGAACACATTATATATTACCTTAGCCGAGGCATGGTTGGATCAGAGCTCAATTACTCTCATATTGAGAAACTTGCTTTGGCATCTGTCCACGTTGTCCAATGGTTATGTCACTATATATTACTTCGCAAGACCACCATCATTGTTGTCATCAACCCTTTCCAATATGTGTTAATGTGATGGGTCATTGGTGGAAATATTAGTAGATGGATAGTTATCCTACAAGAATTTGACTTGGATTTTGTCTCTATGAAATCTAAAAAGTCATTGGTCTTTGTCAAACTAATTTCAGAACTACCGGTTGAGTCTAGTGATATTATACCTGAAGAGTCACCTATTAATGAATATCTCTTTCTAATTTCATCTTCCAACCCCTGGTATGGAGATATACTTGTGTATACTCAAACTTTGAAGTGCCCTTCTTATGGTTCTTGCAATGAGTGTCAACGAATTCAAAACCAAGTGAGAAACTATCTCATTATGGATGACACTTTGTATCGTCGAGGCATATATTGTATTCTTTGACGATGTCTTACTCATGAAGAAGAAGAACTCATTTTGAATGAATGTCACACTAGAGCATGTGGCAGTCATTTTTATGGGTTGGAAACAACCCAAAAGATTCTACGTGTAAGATACTTCTGGCCCTCATTAATAAAATATTTTGTAGAGGTGGTCAAGAAGTGTCACTCGTGCCAGATCTTCTGTCAAAAGATGTGGGCACACCCTGCTCCTATGTTTCCAGTCATTGTTTTTGGTCCCTTCACTAAGTGGGGGATTGATTTCACTACATGTCATCTGAATTCTTCCAGGGGGCATCATTACATCATTGTAGCATTAGACTACTTCACTAAGTGGGTCGAAGCTATGTTGACGTTTAAAAATGATGGGGAAACTACTTCCCTTTTCATTTTCAATTAGATAGTAGCAATATTCGATATCATGAAGGAGATTTTCATTGAGCATGGCAGTCACTACCAGATTAAAATGATGATTGAATTAACATCAAAGATCGAGTTTAAACAGGAACATTCATCACCTTATTACCTGCAAGTGAATGGTCAAGTAGAATCTATGAATAAGTCCCTCAAGGCTATTCTTCAGTGGACGATCAATTCATCCAATTCAAATTGGCATTTGATGTTATATACGACGTTGTGGGCCTATTTAAATTTTGTAAAGAATTCCATCTGTTTTTCACCTTGTCAACTCATCTACGGGTTGGAAGCAGTATTACCCATTGAGTGTCATATCCCTTACTTAAATTTTGTAGTGGAACTACTGCACGTCACTACACCTCTTGAGGAACACCTTCTATATCTCGAGCAGCTTGATGAACAAATTCATGATGCAGCCTTAGATAATGAGTCTCATAAGAAATGCTTCAAGTGTCAATATGATCGGTCTGTTCACCCTCAGATTTTCCCGAAGGCAATATTGTCCTATTTTATGACCAATACAAAGATCCCCCGGGGGCAGGAAAATTCAAACCCATGTGGTTCAGACCTTTCATTGTGAAAGAGGTGTTAGATAAGGGTTCTTATCATCTGGTTGATTTTGAGGGAAATGCCTTAGTGGAGCCTAGAAATGGGCCCTACCTTAAGAAGTACTACTCTTAGGTCGGTCACATAGGTGGCTTCTTGTATATATGTATAGTCTTTTATACATTTTTTTTGTCTTTTTCATTTTTTTGACGAGTAGTTATTTATGTATTATTTTTCACTATGGCAGATGTCAATTGAATCAGAGGTTTACTTTGGGTTCACGGACGGCACTAGCTGACACAATCGGAGGCTTGCTTCCACAACTTGGTTGATTTTCACACCTAGAGGTCAGTTGCTATCTTCCAGAGGTATCTGTCTAGGCGAGACAACCAATAATGTTTTTGAGTACAACACAGTGATATAATTGCTACGCGATGCTTTGTCACATGGCATTTCTCTCCTCTGGGTTTACTTAGATGCTCAACTAGTTGTGTCCTAGTTAAATGGGGTTTACCACATTTATGATACCACTCTTCACCGATGATTCCTTTGGGTACGTCTCTTAGAACGATCTTTTGATTATATTACTTATATTCATGTTCCTAGGAGATTTAATCATTTAACTGATACTCTAGCTAATCAAGTTTTAGATTGGCATGTTGCTCACATGTAAAAGAAAAATCACACACATACACATGTAAATACATTTCTAAAAATTGTTATCCATGAAATGAGAAAGATTTATATATATATATATATATATATATATGTGTGTGTGTGTGTGTGTGTGTGTGTGTGTGTGTGTGTGTGTGTGTGTGTGTGTCCAAAAATGGTGTCATGAGTACAAAAGTGGGCATGAAAGCCTCAAACGTTATCGATATACATCATTGGGTTTAAGCCCTCAAAATACATAGTACAAAACGTTCCCTTAACACGTAAGTAGTCCGATGCTACCTAAGGTTTGGGCCTATTGGCCATGTTATAGTGGAAGACAACATTCACAAGACGCTAGAATAATTGGACCCAGGTTCGAGTGACCCCTACTACATGTGGCTACATCGCTGGGGGGAGGTGCTCGATCTCAGCCATAGGAACTGTACGAGTGAGAGCAGTGAGGTTCCTCTCCACTCACTGTAGGACTATATCAGCCTCTCCGGTTGGGGGTCCTCCCACAACTATTGGTCCTCCTACTATTGTTGGTCCTGCCTATAGTCAAGGATGACGCCTAGTTCTGGAGAATTCTATCGGTCGAACATGTCCCACATATATACATAACATATTTGTAAGTTAGTACTCTAACGCACACATAAAAAGGATATATATGAAAATTAAAAACTTGATAACTTCAAAAAATATATGTTACCTATCTGGCCATGCTCCTCGCTAAGGGCACAAGCATGTTTGGATATCTAAGGAAGCTAGTACCTAGATAGGGATAGTCCTCGATGACTAGGATATGACGTTCCCACCAGTCGAATAATTTGTCATCGAAGGCCTCTTGGATCCTTCCTCCACCATGTCTAGGCAGTAATATCGCCCACCTGCACATGGTTGGGAAAGAGGAAATATTCCCCCGTACTGTCTCTCTAGGACTGAGAATGGACAGCCTCTCAAAGAAGAAGGAGTACCAAACCCAAAGTTCTTGTTGGTATGCCTATGACACTCTGTGAGTTGTCTATTCATGCATACTAGCATGGTAGTACTCTAGTAAAAAATGGTCACCTCTAAACACTGAACTGCACAATGGATCTGTGCATGGGAGGCCTGATGGAGTGTTTTGGATCCATTAATCTGCCTGATCATGAGTAAAATCACTCGTAAGGAGAGACCGGTAATCTTATGAATTGGCACCTGAAAACCTACTTTCTTTGGTACCAGAATCATAGTGCATCGCGATGTAGTATTCAATGTTGTATGGCCCTGGGGGAAAAGTCCTCAAGTTAACTAGTTCCCCTCTCCTAGAGAGGTCGGTCAAGAAGTAAATTTCCTCCGTGGTTGGGGTCAATGATTGACCTTCTAGCATGAATTCCTTTGTGTCTGGATGCTAGTACTCTACCAAGGCATTGAGAAACCTCAGTTGTGCCCTCATGAACGAACACTAAAATAACTTCCATAGTCCACATTGTTTTAGTGTAGCAACTACCACAGGGTCCTCCTCAACCAAGACATCTAGCTCCTCATGTTCCCTCTCTCTCCAGTGCACATACATCCTGTCATATACAAATTTGGAGAGGGATTAGTTTCTTGTGTTTTATTTTTTCAATTGAAAAGGAGGTGTATGTGGGTTGTAATTTACATAGTCATGCATGTACTCATACTGTTTATTACTCTTCCTGAGTACATATGCGGGCTACCCTTGGATAGACCACATACATGAAGACGCGACCCTTTTTCAAGGGTGAGTGCCTCCCAAACTAAAGATTAAATACAAAGGAATGAATTAAAATGAAAAGGGGGGGGATTTATACCTACTTGGTCCAATTAGGAGGGTTTTCCATCCATCGTAGCTCCCATAATTCGCTCTTTTGACGAAGGGGTTTTTTAACTTTTTGTTAATTTCCAAGTTGCAATGGTAAAAATGAGTTGTCCACCTCTATTTATAGACTTTTTTGGCCCTTTTTTCCCTAATTTGGTCCATTTTTTTTCACTTTTCCTAGATTGGTGGCTACTTGAGTTCTCTTTTGAGTTATCTTTTGGTCATCCTGATGGACTCGTCCTTATGGTTTGATGGTCGTTTGAGATGATTTACAGTCACATCATCCCATGGTAAAAGTCATTTTTTCCAAATTTTTCATATAAGTTAAGTTTTCACTCCCAACTTTCCACATTTCATTGTCTTTTCAACTTTTCCATAGGATCGATCCCACCGAAGTGCAACTAGAAACATTTTTTGTTGATTTAGAAGTGTCGTAATTAGGTGGTAGAGCCTAACTCTACATGGACGCCCTAGGTAGATCCTTTGTTGCATTTTGGCATCCATGCTATGAGTTTTGACTATAGGCTTGGGATCCCTTGTTAGTCCCGTCATGGTTACATATTGAAGCCTCATTCTTCTTGTTAATAATCATTCTTGGCCTTACCCTCGGGACTACCTAATGAGCATGCTTTGTTGTCTTTCAAGCTCATTTTAAATTTTGAAAGCAACATCCAATGAGACTGTATTTATTCTTTTCGATCTTATCTGGATTACTTGAGAAAAGTATCCCCCCAAATCTTCTTTAAGCCCTTTTCAGACTCTCTAAAATTGAAAATATTTTCGAGCGATATTGTTTCCCTTCATGCTCTCCAAACTCAAATTTGAAGGTACATCTGTCAAGCGGTAGTTTACCACTTTTTCATTCCGGATGACTAATTTTACGAATAAAGGTATGCTCTAGGAACTTTGATTCGCTAGAAGAGTATTCTCAGGCATAAGTTTAACCCTTTATCAGGCTTGAGGGACTACATTTTTGAAAAAGGAACATTCTCCTTGGATTTTGTTTATCTCTTTTTCGGGCCTTGGAGATTACTTATGAAAAAGGAACCCCCCGAAGTCCATAGTTAAGCTATTTTCAAACTCCTTAAATATGAAAATATCGTCGAGTGACCTTTTTCCTTCACACTCATTAAATTGGTCCAGAAGAACATCTACTTGGCATGATTTTAACCCTTTTTCCCGCCAATAGATTATTTCAGAAAAAAGGTACGCCTCTGGAGATTTGTCTCACCTGGAGAGTTCTCCTCAGTTATATTTTATATTTTTTTGGGCTAAGTAGACTAAACCTAGAAAAAGGTTGTGAGTCCATAGTTAAGCTCTTTTCAGACTCCTTAAAATTGAAAAGATAGCCAAGTGATATTGTCTTTGTCACACTCGTTAAAATGGTTTTGAAAAGACGTCCTTTTGGTGCAATTTTAACCCTTTTTCGAGTAGATTGGACTAATTGCGAAAAAGGTACTCCCTGGATTCTTCTTTAACATTTTTTCAGACTCTCTAAACATGAAAAAACCACCGAGCTTACCTTCCCTGGGATCATAAAAATTTACATGGAAGGGGTCTTATTGTGTCATGCTTAATCACATTGCGGGTCTAATCTTTGTGTCTTTGGCCTAATGTCGGCTCCATGTTGCTCTCAACTGAACCTTTAAAGCATTCCTTATATGCAATCCTTGCATCACTTTTTTCCTCTTGATCTGAAACCTTGACCCATGGATGAATTTTCCCTGAGTGTCCTTATCCTGCACATGTATCCTTGCCTTGAGCATCAGTATGCTCCATGCGCTTGGAATTGGTTTTCTTTCTCGCGACAATCATTCCTCCTTTGTAACGTAGCATTATTTTATTCTTTTTCAAGCTTGTTAAAAACTTGAAAAAGACAAAAAAATCAAATATTCCAAAAAGAGGGTACGAGAAATATACATTCTTTTTTTGGAAGCAAGATAGTCGCCCTTGGAAAAAGCACATCCCTTCATTTTTTCACTAAGCATTGGGATCTATTATGACCTTAGGAAGTTTTTCTTGCTACATAGAGTTGTGTCCTCCTCCATTTGGTTACTCTTCCAAACATATGGATAGTTTGTGGTGCTTGCTGCATCACATACTTATGTCAATATTATGTTGTCAGAGTCTGATCATCTTTCGTTCTTTTGTCCATGGGAAGTTTTATCCAACCTAAGTTGGTCATTCTGTAGTTTATCTCTTAAATTTCATGAGTCCAGTCAAGTCCAGATTCAAAATCGATGAATTTTTCTTCCTGGTCATCGAGATCCTTCAGTCTTTTCTCAAAGTCTTGTCAAAGACCTCAGAGTAGTGATTATTACACTCCTATTGTACTCCTACATGAGCTATTGAATATTTGAATATGTTTCTTGATATATGAATCCCTCATCTCCGATCACAGGCTGATGCTTCTTGACAATGCATATTGTATTGTATTTGAATATCATCGAATGATTTTTTAGATGTAGATATGTTATGTATTTCTCACGGATACACTTTATATAGAGATTTATATGACATGTATCTACATTGTACTTGATTGGAATGATTAGTTCATCCCAAGCATGGGTATGCCTGCCTTAGAGAGATTATTATTGTTTTTGCATATGGTGACGTCCCAAACTTTGGTCCCGGGCTCACTCGACTTTGTGCATTCCCACTGGTAAAGATATTGTAATGTATTTCGGCCATCTGTTTCTCTTTTGATATCACACATTAGGGGGCATATGTTATAGCCCTAAAATTCTCTACCTATGCATACATGGCATTATCCTTTCTACTTGCATAATTTTCCAAATCACTGTTGAGGAACTCTATTTAAAAAACCATTTTTTGGAGCATGTACATGCCCTGCTACACTACTTCCCGTGTACATACGCTTGTTGCATGCTAGACAACCCACATACATATGTTATCTGCATACGAAGAAGTCTACGTTTACCTCCAAAAGTTACAAAAAATAAAAAGTTGCAAGGAATTCGATGGAGTTTACGAGCTATCGAGGGTTTCCCAACCAATTCACCTATTGTATCCCATCCCCAAACCGAATAACTATCCTTTTTTCATATAAAAGGAGATCTTCAGGTCCCATTCCCATATCAAGCATTAGAACAATGAAACTCTACCCAAATCCCTTTTCCCTCCTTGCCCAAGTATTTGCATCCCCTTATGAGTTTCTGCCTCAGCATTCCCTCTCTATCCTTTTCTCCTATACAATCCCTTTCCTTCCCCTAAAATGATCAGTTGATTGTGAGAGAAAGCATTGTGATAGTGCACTTGGAGCAATTGTTGGAAGATTGGTTGTTGTCATTGATGTCAACCCTTTCCATTAGATTTTGGACCCCACAGTTGATCAAAGTATATAGATCTGAAGGAAATTACAGAAGCAGATACAACACCCATGGGTGGATAGTATAAGTCATGCTGCTTCTGGTGGTATGTGGCATGTCACGTGGATCCTCATGATTGAGGAGAAATGAATTTTTGAATATGACAATGTGAATTGAAGAAGAAACTACATGTCGGCCCTAATGTTAAAAGGAAGTGACATAAAGGGTATAAATACATCTCATTATACATTCATTTTTCAACACACACAAGTTTATTAATGAAAAAGGAGATACAAGTCGAATTTCTGAGGAAATTTGAAGTAAAGAAGGCTGAATTTCAAGGGAGGATGAAGTGTTTTGGTGATGTGTTCTAAGGTATGTTATTTACAGTCCATCTTACCATTTTCGCTATAAATTTGTTTCTAGAACGATTTAGATGGTGAAATTCAGAGGTTATTTAGAAGACATATATATGTACATGTGGTAAACATTTCATCTCTTTGTTCACTATAATTGTGGAGATACACTTTGTGGAATATAGGGTTTTTGACTAGTCCTAAAGCTAGTCATAAACATGTGTTTCGAGTAAAAAATTCATTACGTATTCATAAAGAATCCAAATGAGGTGAGACCAATTGCATTGGAAAGAGTACGGGCTTTATTTTTCATTTTGCGAATTTCATAATCTGATGTTAAATATTGAGCGCGATGCATTTTGTACAAGTTCTCTCTCCTGAATAAACCAAAATTTAATAAGGTCTATCATTTTCTCTATAACCCCTTTTCTAGGAGGATTCAAGGAGTGAAACTTGGAGGCATTTCAAAGAATACATTGAGTAATATTATCATCAATATCATAGTATTCCAAGAAGTGAATAATTGTAGAAGTTGAAGAAGTCTTAGGAAGCATTATCAGGTTCTATGTGATGGTTGGTTGATGGTGATAATTTAATGTAAAGTTTTATTATCTCTCATATATTCTTGGGTGGAAGGAAGGGGAAAGGATGGAGAGGTCAACCCTCTCTTGATATTAGAGGACTGTATCTTCCTTTTGGAGGTTTATCCCTCCCTTTATATTTGGAATTTGTAGCTACCTTTGGAAGTCATTACCTCCTTTGAACAATAATACATGATTACTTCTTATATACTATGCATAGTGTATTGGTGTATCTCTTATACAATTCTTCATTGTTCATTGGATAACCTTCATTGTTGATTGGATATAAATTGAATACATGATATTATTGAAGTACAAGTTCAAAAATACTAATTTCTCTAAATATTGATTCACCCCCCTCTCAGTATTTCCAACAATTAGTATCAGAGCAGGTTTCCTTCAGAACAATTTAACCACTGGAAGGAAAATCCTAAGCAAAGATGGTTGACCATGAGCACATTCAAAATGGGATTCAATGATTTGATGGAAGCAATTATGCATACTGGAGTGATAGAGTGAAAAATTACCTAATATTTGTGGGAGTAGACATTTGGTACTCAGTTGTAAATGGATATGTAATCCCAAAGAATGCTTCAACCGATCTAAATGAGAAGAATCTTATGAGTTCTGATTCAAAAGACTTACATGTTATTCTAGGATCATTGGCACCAACCATTACTATAAAAGTGATGGGCTGCAACACTGCTAAAGAGTTATGGGACAAACTCAAGAGTATCTATTAAGGTGATCCAAAAGTTAAGCAGGTCAAGCTTCAACAACATAGAGAAGAATTTGAAAATTTGAAGATGGATGAAAAGGAAGATATTGCAACCTATTTTCTTAGAGTTGATGAAGTTGTTAATGCTATCAGAGGATTAGGTGAAGATCTCAATGAATCCTTGGTTGTACAAAAGGTGTTGAGATCACTTCTCTTGAAGTATGATGCTAAGGTCTCTGCCATTGAAGAAACTAAGGACTTGACCAAAATGACAATGGATGAATTACATGAGTCTCTTATAGCATATGAAATGAGAATAAGTACAGAAAGTGACCAGCCAAACAATGAAGCTGCCTTTAAAGCCATAAATGTGACAAAAGACAAGGATAATGACCTTGATGAAGAAATAACAAATTTCATTAGAAGGCTCCAGAAGGGAACTGGAAAATACAAAGGTAAGCCTCCTCCCAAATGCTCTAACTTTGGTAGAATAGGACATATTCTTGAAAAATTCTATTATAAAAAGAGAAGTCTCAACAATAAAAAGAGCTTCTACTCCAAGGATGATGACATCTCTTCAGATGAGAGTGATGAAGAAGATAATGATGGAGGAGAAGTCCTCTTCATAACCCAAGAAACCCAGGATGATGATCGCAAGAGTTATAAAGAAGAAGAAATCATTTCTAAAGAAGATTTAGATGAAGAAACCAACCTTGATTCCTTTTGGGGATACAAAGACAATGTAGAGAGTGAAAAAGAAGATGAGAATCTTAAAAGTTGAAGCATGTTGAAACTAAAAATAGCAAGCTTAGAAACACAAACATAATACTAAAAGGTGAATTGAGTAGTTGTGAAGAAGAGAATGACAAGCTTGAAAAGACCATTGATAGATTGAAGGAACAATTAGAAGATTATGAGAAATTGAAAGAAAAATTGGATCACACAAAAGGGGAGCTACTATTGACAATATAAAAGTTGAAGAAGTTCGAAAAAATCATTGAAAAATTAGATGAGATCCTTAGTAGTCAAAGATATCCAAATGACAAGACAGGACTAGGATAGAATGATAGTTTGAAGACAACAAAACAAGAGAAGGAATATGAAAATGATGAAACCGACACTCTAGAGCAAGTTGAACAACAAGATAGAAGACTATAATTCAGAAGGAATGATACATCAAGAAGATCCTCTCCCATCAGGTATGAAAGAAATCATTATGAAGGAAAATACAAAAGAATATATTGTGAACCGAGATGGACCACACCAGAAAGAAGATCACTTACTCCCAGGTATCAAAATTTGTTTCTTAGACATTGTTATACTTGTGGAAATTTTGGACACAAGGAAATAAATTGTAGAATCAATTAAAGGAATAACTATGCAATCTACATGAATGGTGAAACTATTATATATGGAAATGTTCAGGGACCTGTCAATAGAAATTATAATCCATTTGACCCATTAATGGATCAAAATATTGTATGCTATAAGTGCAATAATATTGGTCACAAATCATGAGATTGCAGAGAGATGAAGGAAGATAATCCTATGCCAAATGTCCCTATACCAACTACAACATGGAAAAGGAAAGAAATTCCACACAATGAAAATAGTTGAATAGCATTGGTCGCTAAATAATGCAAAGAAGAAGATGAATGGTTCATAGACAGTGGGTTCTCATCTCATATGACCGGAGATCAGACCAAATTTGTCATCTTGAAAAAAAAGGGTGGAAATGTTTCATTTGGATCTGACTCATCTAACAAAACACTTGGAAAATGAATTGTAAATATTGGAAGTGAAAATGTAAAAGCAGGAAAAGTCCTATTGGTTGAATACCTGAAGCATAATCTCCTCAGTGTTAGCAAAATATGTGATCAAGGATGCACTCTTATGTTTGACTCCCGAAAATGTAAAATTAGATAAAAGAACTCAGGAAAATTGGTTACAACTACAACAAGAATACCAAACAACACATACATCCTATACATGTAGAAGAGAGAGAAGACATAAGCCACACAAAAGGATTCCAATGAAGAAAAAGTACCAAAGACCAAAAATAAGGATGAAGTGTTATTGAGTGCCACGTGTTTAGGTGGAGCAGCCCCAAAGAAGAAGGTCACCTTTTGCCATTGAACTCAGGGGGAGAATCCCCACCCTTTTTTATTGATTTCAAAGGGGGAGATAAATTGGGATCATGATGATAGGGGGAGAATTAGTGTTGCCATCAATGACAAAGGGAGAGATTGTTGAAATATTGGTTGTTGTCATCGATGTCAACCCTAGCCATGGGATTTTGGACCCCATAGTTGATCGAAGAAGATAAACATGAAGGAAATTACACATGTAGATACAACACCCATGGATGTAATTCCTACCTCTTCCGGTGTTATGTGGCACGTCACATGGATCCTCACGATTGAGGAGAAATGAATTTTTGAAGATGACAATGTGAATTGAAGCAGAAACTACATGTCGGCCCTAATGTTAAAAGGAAATGACATGAAGGGTATAAATACATCTCATTATACATTAATTTTTCAACACACACAAGTTTATTAATGAACAAGGAGATATAAGTCGAATTTATAAGGAAATGTGAAGTAAAGAAGGCCGAATTTCAAGGGAGGATAAAGTCTTTTGGTGATGTGTTCTAAGGTATGTTATTTACAGGTCATATTACCATTTTCACTATAACTTTGTTTCTAGAACGATTCAGATGGTGAAATTAGGATTCTATTGAGAATACATATCTAGGTACCTATGGTATAAATTTCAGCTCTTTATTCGCTATAATTTTGGAGATACACTCTGTGGAAGATAGGGTTTTGACTAGTCCTGAAGCTAGTCATAAACAAGTGTTCCAGGTAAAACAATCATAACATATTCATAGAGAATCCAAATGAAGTGAGACCAATTTCATTGGAAAGAGTACAGGATGTAGTTTCTTTTGTAAGAATTTCAAAATCTGATGTTAAATATTGAGCGCGGGGAATTATGTATAAGTTCTCTCTCCTGAATAAACCATAATTGAATAAGGTCTACGATTTTCTCTATAACTCCTTTTCTGGGAGGATTCAAGGAGTGAAACTTGGAGGAGTTTCAAATAATTCATTGAGTAATATTATCTACGAGATCAGAGTATTCCAAGAAGTGAAGAATTGTAGAAGTTGAAGAAGTATAATGAAGCATTATCAGGTTCTATGTGATGGTTGGTTGATGGTGATAGTTTAATTTAAAGTTTTATTATCTCTCATATATTCCTGGGTGGAAGTAAAGGGCAAGGATGGAGAGTTCAACCCTCTCTTGATATCGGATGATTGTATCTTCCTTTTGGAGGTTTATCTCTCCCTTTATATTTGGAAGTTGTAGCTACCTTTGGAAGTCATTACTTCCTTTGAACAATAATACATGATTACTTCTTATATACTGTGCATGGTGTATTGGTGTATCTCTTATACTATTCTTCATTGTTCATTGGATAGTCTTCATTGATGATTGGATATGAATTGAATACATGATATGATTGAAGTACAAGCTCAAAAATACGAATTTCTCTAAATATTGATTCACCCCCCTCTCAGTATTTCCAACAAAAACATTAAGAGGAGCCCAGACCAGGTTCGTAGGAGCGTCGACCTACAAAGGTTGTAATTTTTGATATTTTCATTTGAATAAAATAATATATTTCCTGTCTCAAACGATATCTTTATGTTTTTCATTTCATTTATTCATAATGGTTTATATCTAATCCTAATCTTGATGAGTAGAGATACAATATTTGTAGCATTGCTTGCCTAAGTGTTTTTGCAGGTCAGCTTTGGGAGGAGACTTGCAGCCTGGAAGATACGAAGCTGGAGGTGGTCTACATCAAACGTTGGACTAAAGGTACTACTTCTAACCTACTTTCCTATCTCTTTTTGTTCATCTATTTAGAGTATTTGGGGTAGTTTAGGAACGATTGTATTTTAAGGGAGATCATAGATCTGCCTATACTTTGACCCTGGCATAGTAATAGGGGGATTTTCCCAGTTAGAAATATTAAAGAATATAAAATCACACCTATGATCCTAAGGACATAGTTAGATGTATATGGTGGTACAAGGGTTCCCTAAGTAGGGGGACTAGATCTGTAAGGGACAAGTGAGAGGTACGAGAGGAAGGGAGTGTTGTGTACTTCCTCCTCAAAGGGATGATACCTTAGCCATAACAATGGTGAAGAGGGAATTCCTTAGTGGGTTTTGGAGCAAGGAAAGTGCTCCTGAAGGCTTGTTAATCCTGAGAAATCACTTAGAAGTTTCCCTAAAATTTTCCTAAGTCCAAGTTCATACTGATAAATCATAGAAAAAACTTGTTTTGAGACATGAGGAATCACAACCATTGATTTGGCACCGTCAATAGATCATGACCCTCCATCATAGTAGGTTATGATGCCAAGATACTATGCACTCTAGGTAAAAGAGGACAGTTGATCCATCGAGGAGTGGCCCCAGTGAAATCTATACCATTGGATATATTATGGAGAGCATACATGCCAATGTCCATTGATACATGTGGCTTGATAGGAACCGAGACTTGTTCAAGAGAAATTGTAGTAAGTGTCCACTTAATACAATTACTTAATAGGAACTGAGACTTGTTCCTACTAGGATACATGTGTCTTGATAGGACAATGTCCACTGATACTGATTTAATAATTTTCATTACAGGTCTTTTGTCACAGGGGCGAGACCCCACATCATTTGTTTTTATAATAAGAATGAGAAATCTCTCACTGAGAGCATGAAAAAAAATTTCTATACATTTCGTGGACAGCATAGTTTGGACATCGCTAGCATTAGCAACTCGATGGTAAGGTTTTAAATGCAATACTTAGCCTATAATATATTAAGGAATTGTATAAAAGATCAAGTGCCAGCAACAATCACAACGACAGGAGAACGATGTGTCGAGGGTGTCGAGATGAATTGGGCAATGTTTTTGTTGAATCAATTTTTGGTTGACTACAAGGAAGCGCGGGATAAGGGGACATAATTCCACTACTCTTGATTGTTAATCCTAATTTTTTTATCATCTTGGAGAGAGCCAGACGACAGTCAGTTTTTGGGAGTCACAGAGAAGCCTTTCTTAGTCGTGCACTACCAAAACCTTTGGTATACTACACAAGGAAACTATATTTACAAGGAAAATATCAGGTACAACAAAGAGAGGATACCATGCATACCACCACAAGTGGTCGAGGCATACAAGGAAGTGGCATGTTTTAAGGTAGGGTATCACCGCATGTACATTCAAGAAAATAAGGACCCATATCAACAATGGATGCCAATGCAATACAAATTGACAGAAGAGGATATGGGAAACATTATGGTTGATTAGGATGATGAATGGAAGACTCCACCAGTAGAGATAGGGCCATCAGAGATGCAAAACCCAATGATATACGAGGTCGATGAGGATGAAAAAGTAGGAGACTAATAGGATGGAGGAAAGGGCCCATAGGAAACAACTCCATAGACTACACTATGCAATGATAGGAAGAGAAAGGATCCCAAGACAAGGATACCCAAACAACAAAAGTTGAAGTGCAAATTTGTTAAGGAAGTCTCTATCTAGAATTTGACTGAGGAAAATTTGGAGAAGATAAGTGACCAAGTAAAACAATTCATTGATGACGCATTTAAGAATGCAACGGAACAACAAGAAGAGATGAACGGACGCATGCCAGAATAGATGGAAGCATTGTGACAACTATTAGAAGCACCAAACCTCACGTCAAGGTGAAAGACAGAGGAGGAACCAATGAAAACCACTACCAAGAATGGAGAAGCAGGGATAGCAATCTCCCATTCCTTAGCAGTCATAGGAGAACGAAGATTGATTAAGCTAATCATAGAGGAAGTTGATTTCACCATGATAGAAATGAAAGAATAGGTCAGGGAAGTAGGTCACATTGACTTAGTTCTATCACAATTAGCAATGGATGTATTACAAGGATTACAGATGAGTGCAATGCAAGATATGAATGTGTGTGAAGAGAAGGAAACCAGTGAGGTAGTGAAGGTTACAACAAAAAATGTCACATTAGAAGTAGAGTACAACAAAGTGAAACAAGAGTGTGACGAGGTCATGTAGAAGGTAGAGAGAATGCAATAGGTATTCGAGAAAGTATATCAAGAACTCCCAGAGGTGCATACAAAGAAGGAGGCCCTAGTATAATATCAAGTCACGAAGATAAGTGAATCCATTTAGGGCTTTTGTGCATGAATAGTTTATATGGAAGCACACATAACACCAAGCACCCCACCTGAAGAGAGGGAGACGAGGAATAAAACCATGAAAATAGTGGTGGACAATATAAAGACTCTAGAAGTAGAGTGTTCTCAAATGTACACAGAGACCATGGGTGTTTGGGCACAACTTAGTGAGGATAAGGAACAACAAGAGATTAGTTAGAAGATCCAAATTGTGCCATAAAAGTTGCTGAAATTACAAGAAGTTATGGGCACATTACCACCAACAGAGGTGGTAACTACGATGAATGAGAACCGAAATCTGCATTCAGAAATGAATCATCTCAGGGAAAAGTAGAAGGATCACACAAAACAGATAGAAGTATTATAGGAGGAAGCATGTAACATGACAATGACCTTAGCAACAACTCAAGGAATCATCAAATAGACAACTGAGGAAGGTGTCGAGAATATGCAGGCTCACATCATTGCAGACACAGTTGACCAATTTTAATAGAAGAAACTAGAGTTCAAGGAAAAGGTTGCAACAATGAAGGAGAGCTCCAACGCATTCATGGCACATTGGAAGAAATCCTGAGTGGCTCAAGACAAGCCAAAGGTGAGTATTGGGGGCATGTTGGATAGGAATGTTTGGTTAATTTTTGGGATCTACACCAGAAGAAGTCAAAGAACAAAAGGCAGTTAGAAGAAGGACCAAAGTGCACGATAGGAGAATACTTTAAGGAGCCAAAGAATGTGACAAAAGGATGCACAACAGATCTGCATGAAAAATAAGGAAGACAGTTATAGATTGTTGGGGCTTTGGGACATTCTTGTCCACTTTGTAATGGGATTAGCTCTATTTTTATGTATAAATATGTAATGAGTTTTCAGATAGAGAGGTTCTAAATGTTAGTAGTTGGGGGCTCGAAAGTGTGTAAGTTCTTAGGGATTTTTGGGTGAGTGAATCGAGCAAAGGAAGAAGTCTGAGGCATGACTGAGGAGTGAAGCTCACACTACAATAGAGTGGATATGTAGGTTTGGGTAATGTTACTATTTCATATTTTGTAGTGTAGTTCACAACTGTAAGGGAATTATCAATGACTAGTAAAAGAAACCAACCGTTGTGGGTGTAGCCCATGTTAAGTGAACCATGTTAAAACTTGTGTGTTGTGAAGCATTTGCATGCTATGATATTTTATGTTATTACACAATGTTGATAATGATTAAGTATAATGATGAATGTTTTATTCATATATGTTGGTATAATGTCGCACATACAACATGTTGAATGTTAAGTAGTTGTTAAGTAATGAGAATTGCACACATGGATAAATGGTAGTAAGAACATGAAGAATTCCACACTTCCCCTCATCACTACAAAACCTTGGTTCCTACAGCCCCTCTAGATACCTCGGGTGAGACTTAACTTAATTTGCAGGTGATGCCGAAAGGGTCGATTTCTAAAGGTTTTGTTGGTATTTGAATGATTAACCCCAAGTCTTCCCACTATGTTCCAACAGTGATGGAGGTGCCAATGTGGCGGCTAGCATGTCACTGGTAGAACAGGTTTCAATGTATGGATGGATGAGCTGAGTACCCTGTGATGATGTGTACACCCACATTAGTCCACATGGTAGGTTTGTGTGTCACACAAGCCACGTGACACAGGGTGATTGTGTTAAGCCCTAATATTGGCTCATTACCCCTTAATTGGGGCATATTATATTAGTAATGTTATTTTATTTATGTCAGCTTTAGGCCATTAGTTGTAATTATACCTCCAATTCTCCTATATATACCAAGGAGACATTTTCATTTTGAATCATCTTGTACTTGAACATTTAAGTGGGGTAAAAGGAGGTTTCCCCCTCGAAGAGGCACATTATCTGAAATTATCTCCTTTTCAAGGCATTGATTACTTTTCCTGAGGTTTTTCTATGCCATATTGATGTTTGGTTCTTAACATATGGTATCAGAGTTCAAGGTCTTGGGGTTTCGCTGCTACATCTGAGACACCGTGGCATTTTCTCTATAACTTTTTTTCTACAACGTTTCAAAAGGAACGGCTTGGAGGATATTTATTATACAAATCAAGGTACGTTGGGTTCAAAATTAAGCTCCTGAGGCTTTATATTTTTAGAGATACATCCTGTACATCATAGGGTTCTGGAATCATCCTGAAATGAGTCATTGCGGAATTTTCACTATAAAAATCTTTTTGTAATGTTTCATACCTTGAAATCCAGAGGACATTTACATAAATTAGTAAGGTATATGTGGTAAAAGTTTCAGCTTCGGGGTCATATTAAATTTGTAGATACACCTTGTGTAAGATAGGGTATCTAACTAGTCCTATTGACTAGTCTCAAGAAGGTGTTCCAGGTAAAACAATCATAACTTCTTGCTAGAGTATCCAAATTGAGTGGGACTAGTTTCATTAGATCATGAACAGTATTTAGTATTTTGGGTGTGCATTTCAGAATTTGATATCAATTATTTTGTGTGGGGCATGCTATACAAGTGACATCTCCTGGAAAGGCCAAAAATCGGCAAGTTGTGAGGAAGTTACCGTAAATTCCACTTGGCACATACAATTTTGATCAGACCTATGGCATTGCAGAGAAGAAATATCAGAGAACTACCTAAAAGAAAGTTTCATACCCAGAAGGGCCAAAACTTGGGAGATAGAACAGAATAAATATTTTCTAGCAGAACCGCCTCAAAATCAAGATTCAAAAGTGATACTTGGCCAACATGCCACCAAAAAAGGGACCTTCTACACCAAATAAGCCTCCAGAAAGTCCTAATTGGACTCTTGATGAAGGTGAAGAAATGCGTAGGGACATAAATGAACTACAAAAGAAGATGGATTGAATAGAAGCTAAGTTGATGGATTCAATAGAAGCTAAGCTGGATACTAAGATGGATGGCTTAAAAGGGGAGATCATGGAAGTATTGAAAAATTTCATAACAGAGAAGACACCCGAAAGTGAAAATGCATCCCATGAAATTCTTGATGAGGACACAAGGAAGGTGAATCAAGAATGGAGAAACTCCAACTTTGGTTTGAAGACCAACCACGTTCCTAAGATTGATATGAGGAAGTTTGATGGCAAGGACCCAATCACATGGATACTTCAAATGGAGCAATTCTTTGATCTCCATAATGTGCCACATACACAAAAGGTA